>BPTQ01000009.1:39705617-39730631 GCA_019973895.1 Chrysanthemum seticuspe
TAGGAAATTTGTTGAAATAGTCAATGTCTACTTCATCTACTTCATCGGGTGTTTCATTATTCACAAGCGTATGGTCCTCTTCGTCATCTGTTCTATCAGGTTTCACTAAGGCGATGGTATTGACGAATTGAACGTGCTTAGTTAGCTTGCTTGGATCCTTAATCTCTATACCTGAAGGTTTGGGAGTTGAGATAGCACTAACCTTCCTATCACTATTGGCTATGGCTTTCAAAAGGTTGTCTATCTTCCTATCCATCTCGGCTTGTTGATGGTTAAAGCGGTCCGAGAGCTTAGCCATTTGGGTTTCTTGGGATGCAACTAGGTTTTGCAACATCCCTTCGATGTTTTGTTGGTTAGGACCGTTAGGTGGGGGCCATGAGAAATCATTAGAGGTGAATTCTTTGGTTTGTCCCCAGTAGAAGTCGGGCTTGCTTTTCCATGCCTCACGGGTTTCATTGAAATTCCTAGGTCCGGGTGTTGTAGGGAATCTTCCTCCCGCTCCATTAATACGCGAGGATGCGTAGTCAACGGAAGCGTGTTCGGGGGATCGGGTGCTAGTGCGCGTGTTATAAGGATCACAAAACGGCTCGCACGAGGAAGAAACTTTGTTCACATGGTGTGAAGACTTAGGATTTTCGTAGGAACTCATGAGGAATTTAACTTGATCTTCAAGTTCGATCATCCTACGGTCGGAAGGTTATGAGTTGATGGAAAGAAAGGAGATTGCCTTGACGGTTTTAGGTAGCTCACGGGGGTCATCCTAACTTTCGTTGTCGTAGAGGGCAAGGTCCTCTATTATACCCCATGATTCTTCCGCGGTGAGATCACTAAGTTTTCCACCGGCCGCTTGGTCAATGGATCGCTTAGCGGGGAAGTTGACATGATCATAAAAGATTTGGACTTGGAGCCAAAGATCAATGCCGTGATGAGGGACTTTATGAAGTAAGTCCTTGAATCAGGTCCATGCTTCGTAGAGAGACTCACCTTGGAGTTGCTGAAACGTCAAGATGTCTCGCCTAAGTTTGGTGGTTCTCCCCGGTGGGAAAAATTGAGTAAGGAAGCGAGAGGTAAGATCATCCCAACTTGAGATGGAGCCTGCGGGAAGTCGCTCAAGCCAATTACTAGCTTGGTCCCGCAGAGAGAATTGGAAGAGACGCAGGCGCGTGGTCTCCCGAGTAATAGCATCAAGGTCGATGGAATCGACAATTTTGAGGAAATCCCTACGATGCTGATTTGGATCTTCGGAACGAAGTCCATGGAATGCACATCCGTTTTGCACCAACCGGATGGTGTCGGATCGCAGGGCCGTAGTTTGGGCTTGGTCGGGAAGCTCAATGGTGTTCCTATATCCTAGGTGGCTTGGTATTGAGTATTCACCAAGAGTACGGGCTCTTGGCGGGTCATTTGGTGGTGGGTTGATGAGTGGTGGTTGGTTATCATCTTCCATGATGAAAAGTGATGGGTGTTACGAACAAAGGTCACGAAGAAGGGGGATAGACTAAGAGAAAGCTAAAAATGAGAAAAAAAAAATACTTGATAGGAATCAAGCAAAGAACCTAAACGAGGTGGACTACTAACTAGCTATTCTATTCCTCGGCAGCGGCGCCAAAAACTTGATACGCTTACGCAGCGCGTTCGGGGTCAAAGGAACTTCCTTTTCGTCGAGCAAGTTTTTCAACACCCTAGGCAGTGAACCTAATCGTTGTAGTGTAGTATTAGGGTAAGCCACGGGTATTGATATCGTTCTCTAGGGGAATAGGAATGCTAGTGAGAAGTTACTACGCTAAGGTTGAGGTTGAGGAAGATTATTTTTCATCTTTTTTATGTTTTTTATGAAATTGAAAGGTACGAATCTCGGGTATTGGATTTGGGGGGGGGGGGTTGGTATTTCTACCGATTACTCTACTATTATCTAATTATCTAAACTAAGGTGGTGGTAGTCTATGTCTAATTAATGTGTGCTCGTATGATAGTTTAAAGATGCGTTTACTTAGGTTTTACTACTCCTTTATTATCTCCTATCGATGGTTGAGTTGTCACGTCTTACTCTTAGTTGCGTTGTGTGTCTAAAGTTGTAGGGTATGCGTTTCTCCCTAACTCTTTGAACTTACCAAAGGGTCTCGTCTACAAAACCCACTAGGGATAATAAACTCTTACTCTAAGGCACTCTTTGGATGGTTTAGCTTACAACTACTCAGGTAATTATATTCTAAGGTTCACAAAGATGAATCAAGCATTAATTACACAATGAATGACCTATCGCATTACTAGATCATTAATCAACTAAGATAAGAAACAACCAATCAATATTTAATAATTAAGTTTCATATTCCCTAAGCAAACACACAAATAAATTAGCCGGACATGGAAAACATGCAAGCATACACACAAATAATCAAAGACATAATTGAATTGATGAAGTAAATACTTATCTTGATGTAAGATAGGGTTTGGAACCCTAAAATACTGTACAAGACACCCTTGGTTCGGTTTTAGGTTTTTACTCCAAAAAAAGACTCTCTTAAAACTGAAAAATTCGGATTCTATATATAATATTACATATGCGACGGTGTCACCTTATGTTTTGTGACGCCGTCGTGTCGCCGTCATTAGGGTTTCGTCTTGGCCACGTTAACCTTGCGACGACGTCACCTTATGTCTGTGACGCCGTCCTCTTCAGCTTCTGACGTCGTCTGGATTGAATCTTGGTCGTCTGAGTAGCAACGGCCTACTCTTTTAAAGCCCGACGTCTTCACTTGAAAATAGGGTTTTTGGCTTCTGTATCGTCACAAAAATCCTCCGACGGCGTCGCAATTAACACCTGACGCCGTCGCCTTCTGTTTTCAGCAGCTTTGAGTGTCTCGATTCTGACTTTGGCCATTTTCTTCGTATATTCGCGCCTTTTCGTCCAAATAAGTGCCATTCCAGCATTTTGCCTTCAAGAGACCTAAAAAGTGAAAAGGAACGATATTAAGCAATAACGGATACAAAAGTGATCAAATAAGGACTTAAAAGACCCCTCAAAATGGTACCTTTTAAAACCTTATCAATTGTAAAACTTTTTGAGGTCTTACAAAGTTTGCATCACTAACTATAGCAGTAAATGATTTTACAATGTCAAAATCACTATCAGAACAGCATCAGTACATCCAAATATTTTATGTGCGAGATGAATTATTGCAAGTATGCTCTCCGTTTGCAGCCATTAATTTTTTGGAGGTGTGTAATGCCTAAGAACCTGAGTATTCCTTTTTAGTAGTCTATCTATAGTATGTTAAATGTTTCAGTGAATTACAGTTTGTTGGATCAGTCCCAGATAGATCTTAAGAGCCTTAATGAACGTATAGTGAACCTGTGTAATCACAAGCAAACTATGGAGAACCTTTGTAAGACTTATGTCCAGGCGGAATATGAACACAAGAGTTAAGAAGACAATAACCACAAAATACTTGATCCTCTATGAATCTATATTGAATTACTAACAATGTTATTGACAAGTGTACATAAACCCTAGCCGCAGGTTTCTTTTATACTACAAGAAACCCTAATTCTGCAGCTTGCAAAACACGTAAAAGATATGCATTATCTATTCCTAAATTAACTCATGCATATCCTAACTAAATACTAATAATACGGAAACTACATATCCGCAGAAACAATAATAACTATCAGCAGTAACTGCACTATCCGCAGTAACTGCACTATCAGCAGGAATACTAATACTATCAGCAGGAACCTTTATCATCAGGAACCCATTGTTACAATAATTCCTAACAATCCTCCCCTAAACTTGAATTTTACTACGTTAACTTCAAGTTTCCAGATAGATCTTGAGTGTGCAAGAGGATTGAAGACCACAACAACTGAAGCAATAGAATGAACCAGCATCAACTCCTATAACCACCAGTATCGGCATGAATGTACATAGATCCATCAGCAGCTCCTATGCAGCAACATCAGAATCCAACAGCAACAATAACCTGAGTAGATTGGATGAGCCTTTACCAAGTAGCTACTAACTCTTGGGCTAGCTGGTTCTTTGGTGGAATCATGACATCACCCCGGTGAACCAACAATCATTCCAACACTTAGAACGTGAATCAACGGTGTGTTGAAAAACCCTAACGGTTTTTGGCAAACCATCACAGCCATCAACGGATTTGACTTGTCTTTACCTGAAGCTGTTAACTCAGGACTAGTCATGGTATTCCACTGCCTTTACCACAAGCCATGAACTTGTGGGATAGCCAACTCTTCATCTATGAGGACATGGTGAGTTGAGCACCATACAATTTATTGGCAGATTGTCAACCATCCAACGGATTTGATATCTCTTTACCAGAGCCGTTCGCTCATGGAGTAGCCAATGTTTGGTGTGTGAGACCATGGTACATTGAGAACCCTCTAATATGTAGTAAATCAGGAACTATCAATGGATTTGAGGAATAACCACCAGAGCCATACCCCCATGGTGAGTCAAATCTTTCTTGTCAAAGACATGGTGAGTTGATTACCTTATATGGTACACAACTATGCAACATGATCCTCAAATAAAAGTTAGTAAACACACAATATATACAAAACTTTTTTTTTCACAAATAAAAGATAAGAAATAAAAGAATATATAACAGGAATATATAACAACATACCAAAATCATGAAGATGCACCAGCAGAGTCCTCAAGGAGTTTATCCTTAATGCGCTTCACCAACTGCTCAACATTGACCATATCATTACCCACTGGAGCAGTAGAAAATACTAACTTATGAGACAACATTTTCTCCATCAGCTTCACAGAAATTGGATAGCGCAAATCGGAAAACATATAAAGATATACCGCAGACCATGTTTGCACCACATGAACATTTGACAAAGGATAGAACTTCCATTGATACACCTTCCACTCATTCTGACCTTCCTGAATCTTAAACCCTTTGCCGTCCTGATAAACTGAATCAAATAAGATTTGAAGATATCCCAGCAAAAACATCCCAGCACCATTAGCAAAATGAGTCTCAAAATACTCAGACACCATACCATAAAGCTTGAATAGATCTTGTCTATCCACAAAATTGAGATTTTCTGTAAGAAAGGTAAAATGTCTCATAGAGCCATCCTTGCGATAAATAGTATTCAAAAACCCAAGACCACCCATGCCATCCCATCTGTCAAGCATAGACCACACTACCACCTCCTCATCAGAGTCATCCTCCTCAAAATCATTGATAAAGGAACGCTCAGAAGCCCTTAGATCAAGTGCCCTAGAACTCCTCTTCTTTGCAATACTCTTTTGTCTTCCACCAGGTGTGGAGGAAGGAGAAGAAATGTTAGATCTTGGAGCATCTGGAGTAGGATTCTCCTTCTCAGTAGAATCAGGTTGGTCAGTATCAGCAGCAGTAGGACCAACATCAGAAGCAACAGGTGGTGTGGTCTCAGTAGGAACAACCTTAGGTGCATAAGAAGAATCAACACCAAGGTTGTTAGTGGGAATGCTGTGAGGTTCACTAGCAGGAACAGAAGAAACACCTTCAGAAGGATTGGTTTGAGAGGTATCAGCAGGAAGAGTTGGAGAAGCAATAGGTTTCTCAATAGGTGTGGAATGCTGCTCAGTGGTCTCTTCAGTAGAAACACCAACATCTGCAGTGGTGAGCAGTATCTCATCAGAAGGATCAAAAGATTTCAATCTCTTGACTTCAGGTCCTTCCAAGGAGGACTGATGTCTCTTCATCCTTGCATACGGGTTGATGCCATCCTTATTCAACTTATTTAGAATTCTTTCATATGTAATCTTTAACTGTTCATCTGGCAGAGACTTTACATATTTCATAGTCCACCCAGTATTGTATATGGCAGAACTCGTATTCTTCACAAATTACCTCATGTGTTGCCGTTGCTCAGCTTGAGTGAGGGGCTTATCTCTCTTAGCCTTAGCCTTCCTCTCTGCATCTGCGCGCTTCCTCTTATTAGCCAGTGCCACTAGATCAGCAACAAAGTTATCAGAGTCAAAAGTACCCCCCAATATTGACTGAGCAAGAGTTGTGTCAACGATAACTCCAGCCACAATTGATTGCCATGTGTCATAAGAGAAGTGTAAAGCTGCCTCATCCAGTTCTTGCATTCTCTGTGGTGTGATGTCAGGAACTTTGTGAGTTTGAAATTATGCATCATATGTAGCTTGAACCTTAGCTGCAACCTCCCTATCTTCCTTTTTAATTTCATGAAGCCTAAAAATCCTTTCTTGTTCAGCCTGGATGACAGCAGGATCCACTTCCTCTTCAACCATTGGAGCCTTCCCTTTATCTGCTGAACAACTACCCACTTGAACATCTTCAGAAATAAAGTTGGGGTCAGAAAGAATGGATGTTGGTATCTCAGAAGCAATGGATGAAGGATTAGTATGGATAGGCTTATCAGCAGGATCAGGTACACTGTCAGAAGGAACTGGAATCTCAGCAGCATCAGAAGAAACCATAGCCTCAGCAACCTTGTCAGTAGAAATGAGTTTAGGAGGAAGTTGCACTTGAT
Organism: Chrysanthemum seticuspe; assembly: GCA_019973895.1. Classification (NCBI taxonomy): domain Eukaryota; kingdom Viridiplantae; phylum Streptophyta; class Magnoliopsida; order Asterales; family Asteraceae; genus Chrysanthemum; species Chrysanthemum seticuspe. Next base: position 39,712,143 of record BPTQ01000009.1, read on the forward strand.
CAGCAACAGTGACGTATAAGGAGAATCCACAGGATTAGTCTTAAGTACATTAAGATTGAGATAGTTCCTCCTTCGAGTCCTTCTTCTATTAAACACCTGAACTTGTGGATCTTTCTGAGCTGCAATCTCTCCCAAAGACACAGAGGCAAAAACATGCAGTGCATCCAGATCAATATTTGTCCTCTTTGTATCTTGTTCCCCTTCTGAATCAGAAATGACAACCCTGCTCCTCCTCTTGTTAAGTCGAACCTCCAATTCTGTCACCCTCTTAAGTAATTTAACAAGAGCACCACCCAGAGTCTGCATGGTTCTTTTAAGCTCATTCCTTGTTTCTTTCAACTGAGCCTCCAAGTCATCAATCTTCTTAGTATATCTGTTAAGCAAACTAGACATATTCATTAGAGTATCAGGATCCTTAGCTCCACCAACAGGATTTCCTAAGGTTTTGGGAGCTTCATTGGACCTGGGAGGAGACATATGAAAATCATCAAAATTGGTGTCATCTACCAAATTATGCCTATGTGGACTAAAAGGTTGGACAACTGGTTGGTCAAGATTGACCTCAGTTTCAACAGGAGTTTGTTCATGTGATTCAGAGGCAACAACTGGCTCCTCTGGAGCAACAAGCCTTGGAGATGGTGGGGCAACATGTGGAGGAGATGGGGGTTGCTGGTTATCAGTGGCAACTGATGCAGAGGCATGAGGAGCATTGGAGGCCCCAATATCAGCTGAAACTGATGCAGAGGCACCAACAGCATTGGGGTCTGGTGACATAGGGTCACAAGATGCCTCATCAATCATAGTCTCCAAACCACCAGCAGGAATACCTGCACCAGCAGCTACATTGCCACTTGGCAACATAGAAGGTAGCAAGGGTCTGTGTTCTCCAGCAAAATTTGTTTTCATAGTTGAAAACAATTTGGCAGTTAATTTACTTATAGCTTTTGGGGTTTTATCAGAGGGTTAAAAGTTTAATATCATTTGAAGAAATCTAGGATACATTAAAAATTTATGTTTGGTATCCTTGATATTTCTAAGCATTTCCTCAAAGATATATTTTGAAAAATTATAAGTTCTCCCCTGAGCCAAACAAATGATAGCAGTTGCAATAGAGCTAGAGAACTGATCCTAACCCCCAGACTTAGGACTAAGACATTGAAGGAGAGTGTGGACCAAAAACCTCCATTTAGGGCAAAATTTATTTTTATACCAAATGAATTTCCCATCAGTGGGATACCCAATACTGGACAAACCAGTGATTATTTCTTCTCTATTATTTTCAAACACACCTCCTTCATCATCTAATTGCAACTGAGTCCTTATGAGAGACTCAGTGATGACACACTCTTGTCCATCTATGGTGGCCACAATCTCCTTGGATTGACCCTCAAGAGATCTCTCAGAAGCTGTGGCCCAGAATTGCTTGACTAATGAGTCATAAACAATAGATGGACAGAAGGTTAGAGCATACCTGAGCTTTGATCGCAGAAGAAATTCCATCATTGGGTCATATACATCACTCCCTTTAGCTCTTTCCAAGAATGCAACCTTATTGTAATCGACCTTGAAAGCCAATGACACCATTGAATTTTTCTCAGAGGGTGGAAGATGGGTTTGGTTTCAAAATGAGAGGGAATTGTGCAATTAAGTCAAGGGATATCAATAATTTGGTATTTAAGTAATTTACTTAAAATAACCGTTTAATTCGGCAAAACATTAACATAGAATCTTTGACCAATTTTGACTAAACTCAAATCCCATATTTTAATTCCCAAATTTACGAAGCCAGCAACAATAAAAATTCAAACAGTAGAAACCATCTAGTCAACCATCAGGAACGACAGAACGTTTGACCATTGTTTCGATATCAAAGCTACCAGCAGAAACCATTGTCTCTCAGAAGAAACAATCACGTTATCAGCAAGAATGGAGAAAAGTCCACCTTGTTGTACTTAACTTCGTATTAATAACTCTGCAGGCTAACCCCTCATTAATTCAAATATCTACCAAGTCATTACTTCCATTTATTCTAACAACCAAAGATTACACTTTGAATTTGCCTATTTAACCAACCCCTTGTCTCATAACATACATTCAAACCAAATAACCCTAACCACACCAATCAGTGATCAAGCTACCACCATGGGTGACTCACCGAACAACCCAATTGAGATAACATCTGATTCATCTGAGGAGATGCCATCCAATAATGGATGATTAAACTAATTTCCTCGTGGTTACTCCAGCGTGACTTACATGTCTAGAGATCCTTCATCTTCACCAGCATCTCTTGGGACTTCTACAGAGGATCTGCCTACTCCACATTCAGGCTATGGGTAAAGTCACACTACCTCTTCAGACAGTGATGATGAGAATGGTGGATCCTCCAAGCCTGAGAATGTTGCTCCTTTTGCTATTGTGCCACCTTCTACTCCAGTTACAGTCCCTGCTGATCCAAGACCAGGACCTTCCACCTCAAACCCTGGGAAAAGGGCTCAAGTGGTTGGTCTTGCTGCTAAGCCAGTGTGGGAGTACATCAGCAGATGGGGAAAGGATCATCAGAGGATGCCAGAGTGGGGTAAGAAGAGGCCTGAGTAGGTGCCAGGGAGATGAAACCTTGAGTTTGGAGTAGTCTTTTGCGAAGCTTGTTAGGATGAAGTCTTGATGTAATCAGCAGTAGTAATGAAAAAGTCTTTTAATGATACACTGCATCTAAGAATGCAGTGTTTTATATGAATAAAAGACTTTTAAGCTTGTAATTTAATCTTTTGCTATCTTTTGCCACTAATTGTGTGTTTGATACTTGATCTGCAAAATGGTTAGAAGAACACAGAAAACACAAAACAAAAATATACAAATATATGCATAATATACACCATAAATCCTCCCCTTAAACCAGAGTCCTCCCGTTAGGTATAATCCTCCCCTCAAACACAACAATCAGGGGTTAATCATGCCTATATGGACAACCAAAAATTGAAACCTTGGACCATCAAAAGCTTTAGTCAACAAATCGGCTACATTTTAATCTTTATGAATTTTAACCACTTGAATAAGGTGTTTTTCATTAGCATCTCTGATAAAGTGGTGTCGAATTTCTATGTGCTTTGTTCTTTGATGAAAAACAGGAATTTTAACAATGAAAATTGTACTTTGGTTGTCTATAAAGATTTTAGTGTTCATAAAGTTGAACCCATAATCCAATAACTGATTTTGAATTCAAAGTACCTGACCACAACAACTAGCAGCAGCAACATATTCAGCCTCAGTAGAAGAGGTGGCCACTATGGTCTACTTCTTGCATTGCCAGGAGATTAATCTCCTTCCAAGAAACTGACAACCCCCAGTAGTAGATTTTCTATCAAAATTTGCACCAGCATAGTCACTATCACTATAAGCTTCCAACTCAAATGGAGACTCTCTAGGATACCAAAGACCCAACTTAGGTTGACCTTTGAGATACTTGAAGATTTTGTTAACTGCATTCAAATTGGAAGTCAAAGGAGTGACCTGATGCCTAGAACAAGCACTGACTGCAAACATTACATCAGGCCTTGAAGCAGTCAAATACATGAGTGATCCAATAATTGATCTGTAAAGATGAACATTGACAGCAGGATCTGGGTCATTATTTGACTTAAGCTTTGGAGCTTCATAGGGAGTAGTTGCAGTCCTAACTAGTTCCATATCAAACTTCTTGAGGATGTCATGCACATATTTCTCTTGATGAATGAAAATACCATCTGATTTCTGCTGTACTTGAAGGCCCAAAAAGAATGTAAGTTCACCCATTGCACTCATCTCAAACTCAATTTTCATTAACTCCTCAAATTCCCTGCACCAAGATTCTTTGGTGGAACCAAAGATAATGTCATCCACATAAAAAGAGTCTTATCAATAGCACCTGTTGGAATCACTCCTAAACTATATTTCAAGTGTTAGTAATTAATATGTAATAGTTAGCTTAATTAGGCCTTTATGTTTGATATTATGCTAAGGCTTATGTAGAAGGCCCATAAGCCTTGGCCCAAGCCTAATAAGGAAAGGATGGGAACTTGGTGTGTTGCCCTAGTTCCCTCCTATAAATACTCTTGTAAACCTTCTATTGAAGGTTGGTTGTTCAATTCACTCTTACACTTTACGCATAACTATTCTCACATTAATACGCATAGTGTTGTGTCTTGTTCATCTGATCATTCTCTTCTCTATTTCTTATATTGATGCTTGTGTTGCAAATATGGGAACCTAAAAGTGGTATCAGTCGCCAAATAGTTGAGTGAAAAGCTTTTGTTTTTGAAGTTTTTGGTCTTACGCGTAATACGATTTCAAACTTTGTCACGTTTAAAAACTCATTTTTTACACTTTTCAATCCAAGATTCTTGTACTTTCAACGTTTTTAGGTGTTAAAATATCTGTTTTTGGCAAAAAGTTTCAAACTTTACGTGTGGATCATTGTTTTTAAGCTTGTTTTTATACGTGGGATTCTTTCTACGCATAAGGTGTTTAGAAGTTTTGGATCATCAAGTTTCACAATTTTGTGTTATTTTGGTGATATTGAAGCTGTTTCATCACAAAAATCTGGTTTAGAAACATCATTGGGTTGAAATCAGTTTTGGTTACTTTCTACGCGTAAGGAAACCCTAATCTTACGCGTAACTTTTCCTTGGATCGATATTCAGTTTTCGTGGTTTACTCAGTGTTTTCTTGCTTGGATAAGCCTGAAAACACTTCGACTTTGGATATCTTTTACACTGTGATAGTGTAAAGTATTTTTTTGGGCAAAACCCTAATCTTACGCATAAGCTCAAACTTATGCGTAGAACTCTTTACGCATAAGATTTTTCTTACGCCTAAGCTCTGTCTTACGCATAAGCTAATCCTACGCCTAAGTTTTCTACGCCTAACTTTCAGTTTACGCATAACTTTAGTGTGTCTCAATTCTTACGCGTAAGCTAATCCTACGCGTGACTATTGTTTTTACGCGTAAGTTTGGTGTTTTTACGCCTAAGTATTACTCTGCCTACACTTTGTTTCTTCGCCTAAGGATACTTCATCAACAACGTTTCATTCGACTACAAAGATCCATTTAACAACACAAGTTTTCAACATGTCTCAACCTCCATACTCTAACTACTTTCCTTACCTATAATCAACAACAACAACAACTAAGTCCACAACATCAACAATTCAATCAACAACAACAAATTTATCAACACCAATTTAATCAACAACATTATCCACAACAAGGAGCAAATCAACCTCAAATGGTTCAACCACCACCAAGTCTTCAAGTATAACCTTACAAAAACATTTACAATCAACATACATCAAGGAACACTATGAAGGAACCGTCTTGGTTTGCAAAGATGTGTGAAGCTTTAAGTAGCCAGCAATCCATTCATGAGGCATGATCACTTGATAGACCTCCAATTCTCACTCCCGGAAACTACGATCAATGGGTGATTAGGTTCTTTAGGTTTTGTGATCTAAAGAAGCCACATGGAAAGTTCTTAAAGAAGGTTATCTTGGAAGGTCTATTTAAGATGCCTATTGTCGTTACACCCGGAGATCTAGATGCTGTTCCACCAAGAGATGATCTCACAAACATTGCAACTGTTACTGACCTTTCTGGTGATGAACTTCTACACTACGAAGCTGATGAGCTTGCAATGCAATATATCCTTTTAGGATTACCCAACCCAATCCTTCACAGAGTTGATGCTCAAAAGACTGCAAAAGCAATATGGGAACATATTCATCTTCTCATGGAAGGCACTGAACTCAATCAAGCGGATATGGAATCCAAAATTTACTTGGCTTATGAACACTTCATGATTGAACCAGGAGAGACATTAGAATCTTACCATCATCGATTCTCAGACATCATCAATGACTTGGAAAAACATAACATCAACATGCCAAGAATTGCAGTCAACACTAAGTTCCTAAGTAGTCTTGGTCCTGATTGGGAGAAGTATGTCATTTTCATCCGTCAAGCGAAGAATCTTCATCATGCTACATACGGATTGTTGTACGACTAGTTGATAAGGAAAGGATTATCCGTGGCCAAACTGTTTCACCTTCACTTCCAGATAATCAACAACTTGCTTTGTGGGCTCAAACTAGTTATCCTCCTCAACCAACTCCTCAACCTACTGCCACAATTACACCATATGATCCGTTACAGCAACAAACTCAACAAACTCAATTGGTTCCATACAACAACAACAATGATCAAGAACTTTACAGTAAGGCTAATGAGGACTCAGATTCCTTCGATGCATTGAAACAAGGATTTGTAATGATTTCTAAAGCTTTTGGCCGTTATACAAACAAATCCAATAATCGCATTCGTTCCTCATCAAACACAAGGAATCAGGCTGTTGTAAACAATGGACGAGTTGAAGTTCAGAATCGTAGTTATGGTCGTCAGATGGGAGATGGTCAAGGTTTTAATGCTATGGGTAGGAATAACATGGGTGCTCCACAACAATAGAGAGCTCAAGTGGTTGAACACGGTAATGCTCAGAATGGGATAAATGGTCTTCGATGCTACAACTGTAATGAGAAGGAACACCTGGCTAATGCATGCCCAAAGCCTAGAACTAGGGCAGTGCTTATCACAAGGAGGCTTTACTTTTGGCTCTTAAGGATGAAGCTGGTGGAACTCTCACAAACAAAGAACAGAGCTTTATGGCAGATGCAGCCTCAGATGATGATATGGAGGACTTGCAGGCTAATGTAGTAGTTATGTTGATGGCTAATATGCACGAGCTCCAAATGAGTGACACAGGCCCAGTGTATGACACTGATGGCTTGTCTCAGGTACACGAACAAACCATATTTATCTCTGATCTAATATCTCAGCCAACATCTGAATCCGGCGAGGCTCAGAATGTTCAAAATGAGTCGTCTACATCTCATTCTGACGATTCTTAACTAGACCCCATAGTTACATTTGACGATCAAGATGATCCTCTGATTACCTTTGATTCTCAAATTGACTCCGTGGTTATACTTGAGGATCTAAATAGTGATCATGTTGTGACTCACGTTGAACATGCTGAACCTTTGCCTAATACATATATTGATCTGTTACTTAAAGACCAACAATCCCGAATGGAAGAATGTCATGCACTGAATCAGAACTTACACAGTAAAAATGCACTGTTAGCCAGGGATATTGAATGCTTAAAACGGCAACTTAATTTTTTCAAAACTCAAGAAAAACGTGAGAAAGGGTTTGAAGCCGCTTTTGCTAAATCACACAAAAACGAAAAATCTTTAGAACGACAGATTCGTGATCTAGCCGCATCGAAGAATGTTGTGTTGTCGCAAATAGAACAAATGAAACATGAACATACAAAACAACTTAATGCTCTTACTTTGGAAACTCAAAAAGCCAAGGCTGAGTTATTAACTTGTCAAAAATAGTTCTCGGCGTACAAAAAGCATTCAATGAAACGAATAGATGACCATCTTGAAGAAATTGTCGGCTTACAAAACAAACTCAAAGAGTTTCGAAATGTTGTTTATAAACATGGTGAGTCAATTACAACAATTGAAAAGTTTACTTTAAAACCCAATCCAAATGGATATGGACTGAATCTTGTTGATTACAAACCAAAGCTTTCAACCAAAGCATTCAAACCAAATCCTGAAGTTTCCATTGCAGAATATAAAATTGATGATTCTGTTATGAGTGTTGTTGAATATCATCTTCAAGAGGAATTAGATGCGGAAGACGATAGTCGATCGAAATTAGAAAATGTTGTTTATAACAAACCATTTAACTATTCAAAAGCTGTCACTTTCGTCGAACCAAAGGATTCTTCTAACACACCCAGGATTATCACAAAAACGTCTGAGTCTTCTAATGTTGCTCCCCAACCAAATTATGCACAAATTTATGGTCCTTTACCTTCAATCAGTGAAGTAAATTCAAAACCCAAAAATCGTCAAATTCTTAGATATTTGGGCATTTTCACTTCTGACCTCAAACTTTTAGAACGTGAGATTGAATTTAATTCTGAAATAAAAGTTGAAAATGAACGATTGTTAAACGAGCTTTCAAATGCAAAACGTCGTCTTCAATGGTGTCAAAAAGATTGTCAAAATCGTGAACTTGCTTTGCAAAAAAAATCAACCAGTTGCATTCAAAAACGTTTAATCCAAAATTTGAGCAACTGGATGATCAAAACGCGTCTTTGAAACGTCAAATCTCAAAATATGAACAAGAAATTTCAAATGTTAAAAAGGAATATGGTTTCATATTTGATTTACTCGAAAAGACTCGTGATGCAGCATCAAACGAACTTGATCATTATCTTGTACACACTAAAGAAGTCCTGAATTTTGCTGGAAATCTTCGTTCTGAAAATCAAGATTTGATTCACACTATCATTAAGTTAAGAGAGATGTTAGGAAAGTATGAACAAGTTCAGCCTAGCATCATTAAGAGAATTGCACATGTAACACTTAGCAAACGTGACCCTCGAATGCCTACTGACAAACCACAAGATACTAATGTGCTTCCCTCTACTGAAACAGGAATAGTTGCCTCTTTTCCAAACGTCCGCACTTCACAGCCTAGGAGCAATACAAGGAAGAATAGGAAGTTGCGACCTAAGAAAAGAACAATAAAGAATAATGAAGTAGAAGAACACCCTAGGACTTTGAATAAGACTCACGTTGCACCCACTTTAGATATTGCGTCTGACAAATGTAATGGAAAAAGTGTTGTAACGAATGCTGAACCTTTAAGTACTTTTGATATTAATTCTGATGCTTCTTGTGTTATTTGTCGTAAAAGCATGCTTTCTGATTGTCATGACAAATGTGTTGCTAGAGCTATCTTGTCTTGTTTAAGGAATCCTAAGACTCGGAATACCTCTAGGCCCACTAATGCTTCTAAGTATGTGCTTGGTAAACCGCCCTCTTTAGATTCTAAGAAACGCAGTGATATCCCTGTAGCTCCAGTATCACCTCCAAGGAATGTAGTACCACCTAGTGCATTCACTAAGACTAAAGCAAATACTAGTTGGAGATGGCAGAAATGGATACATAATACACTAGGATTTAAATGGATGCCTAAAATCATTGATGTGTGTATTTCGACTATAACTGATTCGGAACCCTCTAACTCATCGGGTTCCACATCTACTTCTATTCCATCTATGTCGTCTGTGTGTAATGCAGGTGATACAGATCATCCTTTGGATTGTTGATAGCAGATGATCCCGACACATGACAGGCAATCACAAACTGTTATCAAACTTTATTGCAAAGTTCATTGGCACTGTCAGATTCGGGAATGATCACTTCGCAGCTATCATGGGCTACGGATATTATATCAATGGCAACATCGAAATTAGCAAGGTTTATTATGTGGAAGGCCTCGGTCACAATCTCTTTTCAGTTGGTCAATTCTGTGATGGAGATTTGGAAGTTGCTTTTCGGGAGAAAACTTGTTTCATTCGTGATCTACAAGGAAACGATCTTATGTCTGGCTCTCACAATTCAAGTATCTACACTATCTCCATGCAAGACATAATTTATTCATCTCCCATCTATCTACTTTCAAAGGAAACATCAACAAAATCTTGGCTATGGCACCGTCGTCTCTCACATTTAAATTTTCAAACCATAACCAACCTTGCTCGATACAAACTAGTTGAAGGTATCCCGAGATTCGGATATTCTAAAGATCACCTATGCTCAGCATGTGAACAAGGGAAAATTACTCGTGCTCACTTTCCTTCAAAGGTGGAACACAGCTCTCAGCATGTGCTTCATCTTCTTCACATGGATTTGTGTGGCCCGATGCGCGTGCAAATGATTAATGGAAAACGCTACATCTTAGTAATTGTCGATGACTACTCAAGATGGACTTGGGTCTACTTTCTTCAAAGTAAAGATCAAGCTCCCTAGATGATCATCACCTTTCTCACGAAAATTCAAGTTCAGCTCCGGAACACAGTCCGACAAATCAGAACAGACAAAGGAACTAAATTTGTGAACAAAACTCTTCGCGACTTTTATGAGAAAGTGGAATTGAGCATCAGACATCTATTGCACGTACACCAAAACAAAACAGAGTTGTTGAAAGACGAAACCGTACGTTAGTGGAAGCTGCAAGAACAATGTTAATCAATGCTAAACTTCCAGATTACTTGTGGGCAGAAGCTGTATCAACTGCATGCTATACTCAAAAACGATCAATGATTACAAAACGCCACAACAAAACACCGTTTGAGCTAATCCACAACAGAAAACCGAATCTCAAACACTTTCATGTATTTGGATCCCTTTGCTACCCAAATAATGATCGTGATGACTTTGGAAAGCTCAAAGCCAAAGCTGACATTGGAGTCTTTATTGGATACTGTGAGAATTCTAAAGGTTACCAAATCTGGAATCGTCGTACAAAGCAAGTCATGGAAACGATTCATGCTAATTTTGATGAGCTTACTGAAATGGCTTCTGAGCATAACAGCTTGGAACCCTGTCACAACCGTTTAAACTTCCCTCAAACCCCATCATCAGCTGAACCAAGCCCCCAGCTTACTCGTCAACAAATGGAAAAGCTATTTGCTCCTCTGTTTAGTGATGATATTGATGAACGTGCTCCAGGTGTATCCAATGTTTCCGCTGCTCAACCTGATCATATTCCAATACCTGATACACCTGCTACAATAACTACTATTGAAGAAGCACCACCAGTTGACTCTACAACAACAGTTGAACAAACTGCTTCCAATGATGCTGAACCAGCTGATGATGTTCTGAACAATGAAGTACCCCCACCTGCAAATTTTGATCCAAATGCGTTCTTTAACCCGTTTGCTAATGAAACTGCTGCACCTGATGTTGCGGAATCATCTACAAGCCATTTGAATCCTCTAAATCTGCACAATGTATACCAGCATCAACCCTCTACACATCGTTGGACAAAAGACCATCCTCTTGAGAATATTATTGGTAACCCGAATCAACCAGTCGTAACTAGACAACGTCTTCACACAGATGATGAACATTACATTTATGCACTTACTGTCTACCAATCTGAACCTAAAAACATTAAAGACGCAATGACCAAAGACAACTGGATTGAATCCATGCAGGAATAACTCAATCAGTTTAAACGTCTTGAAGTATGGGAACTGGTTGAAAGACCAACAAGGGTCTACGTCATTGGTCTCAAATGGATTTGGAAAAACAAATTGGATGCTGAAGGGAATGTAATCAGAAATAAGTCACGTCTGGTGGCTAAGGGTTATAGACAGGATGAGGGTATTGACTTTGAAGAATCATTCGCTCTGGTTGCTCGTCTTAAGGCTGTTCGGATATTTCTGGTGTTCGCAGCTCATATGAATATAACGGTCTTTCAAATGGATGTCAAAACTGCTTTTCTGAATGGTCAACTGAAAGAAACAGTCTATGTTAGCCAGCCAGAAGGATTCGTTGATCTAGAGTTCCCAAACCACGTTTATAAACTGAACAAAGCTCTGTACGGACTCAAACAAGCTCCTCGGGCGTGGTACGATAAGTTATCATCCTTCCTCATTGCCATTAATTTCACCAATGGTTCGGTCGATCCTACACTTTTCATACAATATCACGGGGCTCACATCTTAATGTTCAAATCTATGTGGATGACATCATTTTTGGGTCAACACATTTAAAATACTCAAATGATTTTGCAAAACTAATGACAAAACATTTTGAAATGTCAATGATGGGTGAACTCACATTCTTTCTCGGAATGCAAGTTCATCAGTCACCCCGTGGTATTTTCCTAAGTCAGTCTAAATATGCCCTTGAACTTCTTAACAAATTTGGAATGCAAAACTGTGACACCTCTGCCACACCAATGGCACATACCAAGAAACTAGACGCTGATTTACATGGGAAATTGGTGGACCCTACCAAATACCGAAGTATTATTAGGTCTCTCATGTATCTAACAGCTAGCAGGTCTGATATTGTTTTTGCCGCATATCTTTGCTCCCGTTATCAGTCGAGACCAACTGAAACTCACCTCTTAGAGGCTAAAAGAATCCTCCGATACATCAAGGGAACCATTAACTTGGGGATCTGGTATCCGAAGGATTCTGGTTTTGAACTAATAGCTTTTTCAGACACTGATCACGCAGGATGCTTAGATTCACGGAAAAGTAATTCAAGAGCATAACAATTTCTTGGTGATAAACTAGTGTCATGGCAAACGAAGAAGCAGGATTGTACATCGCTGTCCTCAACAGAAGGAGAATATGTAGTCATGTCGGCGTGTTGTGCTCAAGTCATTTGGATGAGAACACAACTCAAAGACTATGGTTACGTATTTGACAGAATCCCGATGTACTGTGACAATCGGAGTGCTATTGCGATCTCGTGCAATACTGTTCAACATTCGAAATCAAAGCACATCGATCTTCGATATCATTTCATCAAGGAGCATGTGGACCAGGGTACTTTGAATTATACTTTTTGGGTACTGAATACCAATTGGCAGATCTTCTCACCAAAGCCTTAGCTCCTGCTAGGTTTAATGAGTTGGTCCACCGGATTGGTATGCGGTGTTTGAATCAAGAGGAACTGGATGAACTCTTTAAACATTCTTAAAACCAGTCAAACACCAAAACCTCTTTTGTAAATATTTTTCAAAAACAAAATACAAAAGTATTAAATCTGATAAAACAACAAAAAAATATTCTTCTATCTATATTTCTTTTCACAAGGAAAGTACAAATCTTTCATCAACACTCTAATCTTTCAAAATTCAGTATTTTTTTGATCAAGTGTTGAGGGGGAGAAAACAAATATTTTTCGGTTTCATAAAACCTTGTACTTGCATGTTACCTTATCTCGGTTGTTTTCTTATTAATGGTGGTCACATTTCTGGTATACTAACACTCCTCGAACTAAAATTTATAAACTTTCATTATTTCTTAAGTTGAGGGGGAGTGTCGTCAAATTTCTTTCCAAGTATCTTTCGTTTGGTAACCAAAATGGAAGTTATGGACATTGGATGTAAATGGTAAAGGTGCAGGGACTAAGTGTGTCAAAAGATCAAAGTATTTTAAACAAAATACCTCACCTAACTTTCAAAAATCACATTTACTCATACACATTCATTACTTACCAACCAAATCCTACGCCTAATAATCAATCTTCAAATCCGTGTTCTTGATCATCAATTTGTAAGTGATTAAACGTTATTAGTAATCATTTAAACATAGGTTTTGAATCATTTCTCAAACCAACGGTTAGATTTGTGTCTATGGATGATTTTGTGTTCTACGCATAAGCGTATGAACACACAATCATGTTTGAGTGTTTGTGGTGTAAATGGTTGTGTCAAAATGTTTATCTAATCACTTTGAAACCATTTCCATCATTAAAACTCACCCAGATACACGAATTGAATGATTATTGAAAACTAGGGTTTATGCGTGAATTGGGTATTTTCTTGTGAGAACGTTTCTGGTTAATTAGTTGCTTGTTTGATGTTGTTCTCATGTTTAATTGATGATATCTAGGCTCAGAACTTACCCAGAAACACCAATTGTGTTAAATTTGAAAACTAGGGTTTATGTTCTTAGTATTTGGGTATTATTAATCTGCTTAGATTTTGATGTTAAAACTTGGATAAAACAACTCAATAGGCTTCTTAGACATCCCAGAAAAGGTTTGGTGCAATTCCTATGGCTAAATCTCTTACACGTAGAAATTGAGCTTTAGGGTTTAATACCTACGCGTAACCTGTTTCTACGCATAACTTTTTAATGAGTATTCATGGTTTGAACTGATAAAGATTGAATGTATGTGTTAAGATTGGTGATATGATGAATTTATTTTAGGTTTTCTACGCGTGAAAATTCAGAATCAAGGTTACTTGCCATCTACGCATAAGGATCACCTTACGCGTAGCATGTTATGCGTAAGAGTAATCTTGCGCGTAACATTTACGCGTAAGGTTCTATATCGGGGACTACGCGTATCCTGTGAAGGATATGCATAAACAGTAACCTCTACGCATAAGGTTCACTCTTACGAGTAAGCCTTACGCGTAAGGTTCCATATACGCTTACGTGTAAGCTCTACGCACAAGGCCCTCTTTTCCTACGCATAATATTTCTTACGCGTAAGTCAAGAACCTACGCATAAGCTTATGTTTACGCGTATAATCACTCTTGTTTACGCATAAGCTTGCCATTTCTATGCCTAAGCCTAGTTTAACCTTAATTATGAATTGTTACGCGTGCAAACTTGTAAATAAATAAATCATAATGCCACGAAACCAATAATGTCACTAATAAGCTTAAACGTTTAATAAGTTGTGAAAAATATGTGAAAACTTGGACTTAAAACTCAAAGTTAATCAACTCACGAAACTTATCACGACGTCTTTGGACTATTGGACAAACAAGTGACATTGGACTCGTAACAATCATCGACATATCACATTCATATAATAGACAATAAAATCAACTGTTGACTAACGTAATGTCTTTCGATATGTTGGTTCTTTTGGCTAAATATCTTTCAGATCACGACATGGACGCTCAAATGCAAAATGTGGAAGCACCAAACGTTCTCACTGTTGAAGATATCTTCCCTCATGGTTTTCCAATGAAGATCGGGAAGAACAACCTCAAAGTTGATTTTGATAGTCTCACCTGCTCAGAGTCTTCTTGTTTAATAGTTGTGGACATTCTGAAGAATCATCCTTATCAGAACATGCTCACACTAGTACAAAAATGGGATTTGGTCACGCATGGTCGAAATGGAACAGCCACACATTCGCATATTTGTGTGGCTGAAGGTACGAAAATTGACAACATGTACTAATTAGTCACACATGAAAATTTTGATTGTGTGACCATTAGAACTGTATCACCACACAATTGAACGTTGTATGGCTAAAGGTATCTGGTGATTTTGTTTCAGATCATTTAGCCACATATGAATTTGGAGCGCGTGACAAATACAAGTAACCTTGATGCGTTAGTCACATGAAGTAATTTTTTGTGTGTCTAAATCATAGAGTCAAGTTTTGTCACACATTATTTAAGGGTAACTGATATGGTTTGCCAACTCTTTAGCCACATCTGAAATTGGAACAAGTGACAAATGAAAAGTAAGGTTGAAGCATTAGTCACGATATACATATAAACAGTGACAAATATATGTCACACACTTGAAAAATGTGACAAAAAGCCATATATGGTCACACTAAATGTTTTGTCACACATTCGTTAAGTGTAGCCAAAATCCAGTACATATGTTCACGTAAGTTAATATGTGTGTTTAAAGTTTAGTTTTTGTTAGCTTGCCGAAAGCTAATCTATAAAGTCACATTTGCTACTAACACCGTGACCAAATGCCATATATGGTCACGCTAAACGTTTTGTCACACATATTATTTAGAGTTAATTACATAAATGGTCACTGTGGTTTGTCAATTTTTTCACATTTAGTCACTGAAATTTTTTTTTGACAAAGTCAGTCATTAAGGTTTCAAATCGTTACAAATCTAGTCACTCAGGTTTCAATTTCATTACATAAATGGTCACTGAGGTTTGAAACTTCAGTGACCATTTATGTAACGAAATGGACTGAATTTGTAACGATTTGAAACTTCAGTGACCATGTATGTCAAAAAAAAAGTTCAATGACTATATGTGAAAAAATGGACAAACCATAGTGACCATTTATGTAATTTACTCTATTATTTAAGTGTAGCCAAAATCCAGTACATATTGTCACGTAACTTAATATGTGGCCATTGGATGATGAATAGTCACTCAAAATACATGTTTCGTCACTTTAAACACCATATGGTCACACTTATTAACACTTTTAGCCACTTTATGGTTAATTGTATGTGACTAAATGCCCAAAACAAACATGCTTTGTGTGACTAAATGTTAGAAAAGGCCACACAAATATAAAATTCATGTGGCCATTGGATGATCAATAGTCACACAAAAGACACCTTTCTTCACTTGAAACACCATATGGTCACACTTATTAACACTTTTAGCCACTTTATGATTAATTGTATGTGACTAAATACCCAAAACAAACATGTTTTGTGTGACTAAATGTTACAAAAGGCCACACAAACATAAAATCCAAGTGGCCATTGGATGATCAATAGTCACACAAAAGACATTTCTTCACCTTAAACACCATATGGTCACACTTATTAACACTTTTGGCCACTTTATGCTTAATTGTATGTGACTAAATAACCAAAAGAAACATGATTTGTGTGACTAAATGTTAGAAATGGCCACACAAAAATAAATTTGATGTGGCCATTGGATTATCAATAGTCACACAAAAAACTATTATGTTTTTCATAAACAGAACTAACTACGAATACTAAACAGACTTATCTTATGTCCGCCAGACTTAACCTTGTACTGGCAGCCTTAACCACTAAAACTAACCTACCAGACTTAACTTTGTACTGGCAGCTTTAACCACTAAAGTTTTCTGTTTATAAGTAGACCAAAACACAAAATATATTTTTTTTTGTGCAAAGATGAACTTGTATTAATCAAGGAAACTTTGTAAAATGAAAAAATCAACACACACTGATATGGACAAGTCCCATGTCAAGTTGCATACTAGGCAACTCTATTCAATATCTAATTTATATGTTCTTATAAGTCTGATAACAAAAACAAACTGATAACAACTGATATCTGTTTATAAACGTGTCTACCAATAACAACTGATAACACCTGGAATTACATTTTAGCACATGCTAAATACTGGAATTATTAGTGGATTACGGGAAGACATCGAAGCTTGGTCGTCGATGACAAAGTCAACAAGATTGAATCTGACCATTTTTTTGCGTTCCCACTGACACTCCTCAATAATCTCTCTCCATATGGCGTTTATGGTAACGTGGTTCTTGCTTTTAGGCCTATCGCTGTGGTGTTGCATATTAACGTTCACATAAAACTCCATGTCTTCCCGGTATCTCAGCAATGCGTTATGGTACTTCCACATGTGATTTCGCTTCGTAAACTTATGTGGTATGTTCTGCATTAAAAAGAACAATGTAGTATGCTAATCAAAAGTATGTCCATGTCTTGAAGCATATATTAGTTTTTGCGAAAGCAGATAATGACTGAAATAGTCCGATTTGTATCATTACTTACCAAACGACTCCTGTCCGTGACATATGCAAGGATGGGCGCGTAAAAACAATCCCTTTCACTTTCATGCTCTGGACATTCGTTCCATGCACATATGTGTTTCATACGCTCATCTGCAATTGGAATTTAATAAAAATGGTAATTAATAATTTAAAAACTATTATATGGAAAGGTTTATTTTTAAAATAAAATCATAGATTATGTCAACACTTTGATTAACATACCTTCATCTACGTGGTTTCTCATGAACGGTCTTGTACGATTCAGCTCCATACGTTGCACAAGTTCAGAACACATCATCAATCCATTTTCAGCGAATGGCATCAGGGAAAGAGTATTGTTTAGGAGATTTGTGAAAACAACTCTTGTGCCAGCAAACAGGTTTTCATCGTGAACCAATACATTCCATCCGTGCCCACCAAACTCATGCACGTGTCTGTTTTCCTCCAGTATTTCAATTTGACGGTGAGTGATAGCTGCTACGGGCACGCCAGCAACAAGAACGTCAAATTGGTTATTGTCATTATTGTCCCGGAAATTGCAAGGAATGACCTACATAACAGTTTAGTTTAAAGAAAACATTAGCGGGTCAAACAATTAAAATAATCCCCATTTTCAACAAACTTATACAATGTATTGATTAACATTTTTTTCTTACCAGAGGTTCTGCAGGATATTCATCCAACGTAACCAGGCACCTACGTTGTCTGTAACCTAGAAGAGCCATATCGTATCCAGAGCATTCGTGGCCTGCATCGTTGTACCCTGTTACATAGTAACAGTCTTCTTCCTGACGAATGAAATGGAATGTGGCCACATTGATGTATTGGCTTTGATCAATAAAAGCTTGCCACTCGGACCCTTGCAAAGTAATGCGACCACGAACCAATTTCTAGTAAACCTTATGTTTGGTTCCCCTATTGTGTATTAGGTATATCCAGCGCTTCTTAGGGTACAGTGCATCCGTAAACAAAGCAGGAAGCATCTTAAATTTAAAAAGTAAGCACGTATATCAATTTGATGGTTACATTGATAAATTTATAACCTTAAGTACGCAATTTAAGTACAACTTACCTGCAATGTCCTAATGTTTGTGCGGTTTGCCTCCACCAACAATTGGATGCTCATTCTATTTTAAAACCACAATCGTCTTAATGGTCAATAAGGTTATCACATATGCATAACATTCAACTAATACAAGTCTTAGATGATCAATACATCTTTATCATTAAGGTGTCAAACAAAAAATGATTGAAGATGTATATGCACGAATGAAAAATTTAAATTCTACGAAGGACGAAACAAATGC
>BPTQ01000009.1:39734775-39774505 GCA_019973895.1 Chrysanthemum seticuspe
CAAATCCTAATTCTATCCCTCCACCCCTTCCTATCTGAGATCATGTCCTCGGTCAAACAAAGCTCCATCATGTCAAGCTTAAGTCTATCCTCCCACCGAAATTTGCTCCGCTGCCTCATTGACGAATAATCTCATTCTTCGAGTCTACTAATCTCATTCTTCGCGTCTCATTCTTCACGTACCCATACTGCATGTATAACACGTAATCGTTATTACCTCAACTAATGATCCATAAATCATCAAACAACTACTTTTCCTATGCAAATGACTAATACCCTAACTAACATCCTAAACTAACATAACACAATATCATCTATAAATCAATAAACATCCTAAACTAACAAACTAGCAGTAAATTATAACATTTATACCTGAGATATTAGGATCAATAGGAAGAGAATCAAGCCCTTTATAATAGCCCTCAAGAGTATTTCATTGACTAACATTTATTTTGATTGATTTTGCATTTGATTGAAAACACTAAATCTGCTATTAATTAGAATCTAACTGTGTGTTTTGACCGAGTGTAAGAGAGATAAATGTGTGAAATACTGTGAAAGTCAAACACACACTACTTGACCATTTTCTAATAAAAGTAAATAAATAAATAAAACTAACTTATTTCTTCAAGTTAATAAAGCATTAAAACCTAAAATTAACCATTGTACTGATCATTGATCATTTACATATAATTACTAATATAAACAAAGTAGCAGTTAATAGCAAGCATCCATATACAACCATCAACTATACATAATCAAAACACAAAAAAAACTTCCAAAGCTTCTTATGCTCCATCTTCAGACCCATCAACTTCATCCAAATCTTCCAAGAACTCCTCCTTCTCCGACAGACTCTGACGACATAGCACCAAAAGCTGAGCCAGCAAATCAATCTTCCTTCGATCCTTCAACTGTATCTCACGAAGGGCATACTCACCAGTTGCTGCAACAGCGTTGAAACGAGTAAACAATCTACCAGCCTCATCGATTGTCTGTTCTTTTTTGGCAACAGTTTCCCTCAGAATGCTGCTCTCTTCTCCCATCCGCTCGATCAACTTTGTCTCCTCTGCTATGTCTTGCAATATCAACAACCTGAAAGCATCGCTGAGCTTGTCGGATTCAGTGGCGGCTTTCATTTCATCGATATTAGGTGTCGAAGACATTTTGTGTGTTTAGAGGTAAAATTATTGATAGTTGTGTGTTTAGGGTTAAAATGATTTATACTTGTGTGTTGATTTTATGGTTAGGTAAGTATACATAATTACAATGTACCTCACAATTTGCACAAATAATCACAAAAAAAGACTTAAGAGGCATCGGAAAATTTATTTTGGGTGTTACTGTAGCGCTTTCATATTCCATGCATAAATGTGATATGCAATAGTTCAAAAAAAAAGAAAAAAAAAGAAAAAAGTGATATGCAGGAGGAGTATTTAGGAAGATATCTAATATTGCAATTTAAACCCTTCGATTTTTCATGCTCGGTTCGGTTAGAGATTTTAACTATCCATCACGGGGCGGGTAGTTCATTCTACTATCCAAAACCGAACCGTACTAGGCGGGTAACCGGACATGCGGGTATCCGAAATGAGCGATTACCAGCGGTTCGGGTTACGGTTAACCATTCAAAAAAATTAATCGAATCGAATCGGGAGAACAATAACATAAATTAGAACGTAATATGTCATTTTAGTAAAATTAAATAACACTAAAGATATTAGAATAATAGTAATGTTGTTGTGTCGCAATAGCAACATTCAAATTACCATATCTAACAAAATAACTAATACTAATTATTTGACAGTTTATAGATTACGATCACATTAATCATATGTAATCCATGAACAGTTACTAAATGATCAAATTAGATAAGTAAAAATGCATTATATGATAAATGTAGTGCAATAATATAGTTAATACTTGTACATTTTTATGAATGGTTTATTAAAACTTACATGTATATTATACGCGGTTAGGTTCGGGTAACCACGGATAACTAAAAGTAAAAACCGAAACCGAACCGTGATAAGCGGGTTTTTCGGTTTCGGGTTTTCTCGGATTAAGTTTCTTCGGTTATCGGTTTTTAAAATTTATGTCAACTGCAATACATCGACCAAAATCAAAGTTAGTCATCTTTACAATGTAGGACATTCACCAAAATCAAAGTTAGTCATCATTACTATGCAGTCATCTACAGTAGAAATGAAGAAGACTAATCTTGCTTTATAGACACTACAACTTTGGCA
This sequence comes from Chrysanthemum seticuspe, assembly GCA_019973895.1. Lineage (NCBI taxonomy): Eukaryota > Viridiplantae > Streptophyta > Magnoliopsida > Asterales > Asteraceae > Chrysanthemum > Chrysanthemum seticuspe. Next base: position 39,737,024 of record BPTQ01000009.1, read on the forward strand.
AACAATGAATTCGGTGGTTATTAATTTGCGAACCATGCAAATTTGCATAACAAAACCCACGTAAACATTACCCGACAAGGTTACAACAACATTACGCAACAAGAATTGCTGACACAATAGGATGCTGACACATATGATAACATCAATTGCAATACCTTACATGTAACTACTTGCATACAATATTACGTAAATTGCTGACACAATAGGATGCTGACACATATGTTTAGCCATACTATATGAGTTAGGGGTTGTTTACTTTTTTGAAGACTTTTTTCGCCCGTGTATACACGTGTACACACATTCGTACGTTTATACACGTTTTTGTCTGTTTTAATACGTTTTCGTACGTCTTTGTCCCCTTTAATCTGTTTTTATACGTTTCCGTTTTTGTTTACAGTTTTTCGTCCGTGTTTACACGTTTTCGCTAGTTTTTTCATCTTTCCGTCCGTTTGAATACGTTTTAATCTGTTTTACATACTAACGTACATTTTCAAACGTTTCATACATTTTCATATGTTTTACATATGTTTTCATCTATTTTCGTCCGATTTACCCCGTTTTTACCCACTTTCGTATGTTTTTAATAATTTTTCCACCGTTTTCAAAGGTTTTCTTATACTTTTACACAGATTCGTACATTTATACACGTTTTCTTCTGTTTTAATACGTTTTGGTCCGTTTTCTTACGTCTTTGTCCCTTTTAATAAGTTTTTATACGTTTCCCTTTTTTTTTACTGGTTTTCGTCCTTGTTTGCACGTTTTCGCTGGTTATTTCATTTTTTAGTCCGTTTGTATAACTTTTTACACACATTCGGCCGATTCCAGCTGTTTTGCACGTTTTCGTCCCATTTACCCCGTTTTCATCCGCTTTTACCCATTTTCGTATGTTTTAAGAATTTTTCAACCGTTTCAAAGGTATTCTTACACTTTTACACAGATTCGTACGTTTATACACGTTTTCTTCTGTTTTAATACGTTTTGGTCCGTTTTCTTACGTCTTTGTCCCTTTTAATCAGTTTTTATACGTTTCCATTTTTGTTTACTGGTTTTCGTCCTTGTTTGCACGTTTTCGCTGGTTATTTCATCTTTTAGTCCGTTTGTATAACTTTTTACACACATTCGGCCGATTCCAGCTATTTTGCATGTTTTCGTCCCATTTACCCCATTTTCATCCGCTTTTACCCATTTTCGTATGTTTTTAAGATTTTTTCAACCGTTTTCAAAGGTTTTCTTACAATTTTATACAGATTCGTACGTTTATTCACGTTTTCGTCTGTTTTAATACGTTTTGGTCCGTTTTCTTACGTCTTTGTCCCTTTTAATCAGTTTTTATACGTTTCCGTTTTTGTTTATTGGTTTTTGTCCTTGTTTGCACGTTTTCGCTGGTTTTTTCATCTTTTAGTCCGTTTGTATAACGTTTTACACACATTCGGCCGATTCCAGCTGTTTTGCACGTTTTCGTCCCATTTACCCCGTTTTCATCCGCTTTTACCCATTTTCGTTTATTTTTTAGAATTTTTCAACCGTTTTCATAGGTTTTCTTACACTTTTACACATATTCGTACGTTTATACGCGTTTTCGTCTGTTTTAATACGTTTTGGTCCGTTTTCTTACGTCTTTGTCCCTTTTAAACTATGACTATAAACAAAACCCGATAACCGAACGGATCAACACCCCTAATTTATAGTCATAGTTTAAAAGAAGGAGGACTTAGTTTGCCGTTTTTAAACATTAGGTCCTTAGAGATTGGTGGATCTTAGGGATGACAGGGAGGCTGCGAGGTCTAACCTGCAGGGGTTGAATGATCTCATTACTCAATCTTAGGAGGAAATCGATACCAAGGAAGAACAAATTCAGGCGATGAATGGTTTCTCGCTATGGAATGGGATTTTTTCTTTTGCTCTAATGTCATCTGTTTATGTCTAATGTCTAATGTCTAATGTCTTGGTTTAATGGGATGGTATGCAGATATATTAACAATGGAATATGTATGTATCTTTTGATGGTTTATCCATACGAATGCTAATTATGTTTGTTAATATAAGTAATGTGTTCGCTAGTTTGTTTCATCATTTTTTTTTCATGTTGTTTTGAATTTAGGAATTGGTTGTGGTGTTTAAGTTCATATTCGCACTAGTATAATGTATTAGTGTAGGATTATGATGTTCAATTTTCAGATTGTTGTCAATTTTTTTATGACTGATTATGAAGTTTAGAACTGGAGGCGTTTGTTCATGACAATTATTTTTTATTGAACCACTAGATTTAGGGTGTTTTTGTTGTTGTTTTTGCTTTAAGTTATTTGCATTTACATGTTTTCTTGATTTTTTTTGACTGCTAGAGGATGTTAGAGCTTATCTAATTGCTTATAAATAGCTTATTTATAGGCTTAAAGTAAGGTCTTAGGGCTGTTTGATGTATCAGCAGTTCTTGGTTTGATTTGCCTATTTTTGTGCTTAATTGTTTATCTGGAGCTGCTTATTATTTATAGTTGCTTAATTAGTTGCTTTAAGTCCATTTTTAGCTTTTGATTGTTCATTTGTATGCGCCATGTGGTGATTTTAGTGTATCTGTAGTTATATGTGTCTTTGACACAGCTGGTTTGAAGTAATATGGGTGTTTGGGACTGTGGGTAAGCACCATTTCTGTCAGGGGTGTTTTTGGTTTTAAAAATTGTTTGATTTGGAGCCACATTTTAAAATTATCAAATTTGGAGCCAAATTTTAGCCAAAATTTTAAAAATTACTTTGGAAATTATGGTTTCCTTAATTGAAAAACTGCCCCATCATTAGCCCTATTTTTACTACAATAAATCAGGCTTCAAGCAAAACAACCAGAACTTCAATTTTTACACCATTATTTACCAATTAAGTTTACTAATTTTCTTTAACACATTACTTCTGACGAATCATGTCAACGCAAATCAATTATCTGGATGATTTGGTTTATTCTGATCGTGAAAATGAAAACACTTTAGAATATGAATCAGAGACGTATTCAGATGAGGGTGAGGATGCTGGAAACAACCATTCAAATGCGAATGTTGTTAAGAGGGGCATAACTAGGTTAGCTAAGTTTCGTAGGGAATTTGGAAAAACAGACGGAATAAAGGTCAGTGTAACCTTCGATGCACTGGATAGGTTATCAGGAAAAAACAGAGCATTGTTTTCGAGTTTTTTGGGTGATTTGGTTCGTGAGCATATAGCTGTCAGGATTCTAACCTGGAGGAAGGTTGATTCAGAAGCAAGAGATAAAATGTGGGACGAAATCACGGTACATATATACTTTTTTTTAACTAGTAGTGGCTTGGCTGTCGTAGATACAAGGTGTTAATAAGTTTATCTATGCATTTACAGTATGTGCAACTAATTAACAACAATTTTTTAATCTTTGCAGCGATATTTTGATGTTGACTTGACGGTCAAAATCCTGATAATGAATCGTCTTGGTCAACTTCTAAGGAATTTCAGAATGAAATTGATACAAAACTACATATTGCCCAACCAAAATACCCTTTCAAAACTAAATGAAGTCCCGGCAAAGTATAGTGCAATTATAAAAGCCGAAGATTGGGTTAATTTTGTAAACTATACAGCCAGCGAGGAATACAAGGTGTTAATTATTCATTTTTATTCAAGTTCAAATATCTTTCACCATTTCATATGTTTCCATATGTATTAGTTGTATACTATCAGCATTACTACATCTAAACGCCGTATGATTTTGTGTTGCAAGGTGAGATCAGCAAAAGCTAAAGTGTCGCGTTCCAAGTCTGTTTATGATCATACAATGGGACGAGGTGGATACGCCCGTGTGATAGAAAAAATGGTAACAGTAAACATTTGCACATTTGCATTTAATAGCATCATACTTTCGTTTATATTCGTTTATCTTACATTTGTATGTATTTGATGTTTATAAGATCGAGAGTAAAGAAATTGAACCAGATGAAGAACCACCGCGTGGTACGCTGTGGTTGAAAGGACGGGTGAAAAAAGACGGAGAATATCACGATGATGATATCAGATCAGTGGGAGAAAAATTTGCAAGTTTGACTGCAAATTTTATTATTATGTTTGTTTAGTTATAAGTTAATACTGCTATTGTATTACTTAAAACTGTTAGTTATAAGTTAACTAGCTTATAGACCCGTGGATTCACGGGGGTTTTGAAGAAATTATTCATTAAGAACCTGAATGTGTCGATAAATTAACAAACAACAACGAACGTAAATAGGTAACATTGTTTTCTTGAAAGGAATAACAAATAATTTGTCAATGAACGATACCCAATTTGGTTTGTAACTTTTTAGAAAATAAACATGCATATATCATCTTTTTCAACTGATAGATACTTTTTGGGAGCAAATATATGTCATGAACATCAAACAGTTGAGAGGTTCATGTTCATTCCGTGAACACCTAAATATTTATAAAAAAAAGAAGTTAAGTTAAAAGGAAGTTGTTGATAAACGTATATGTAAAGTTAAAAAATGGTATAAATCATTATATGTATATAGTTGTACATATAAGTTGAACAGTGATCATAGACCTTTAAGTACGCCTTTGTAGACAACGTTTGTAGTATTTTTCGAGTATCACATAGCCTCTTTTAGATTCTTCAGTTTTTTATTTATAGATTACATTTAAAATCTAATTAAGACATGATCTCAAGCTTAAAAAAGAAGTATCTTTGGAAGGTCCAGGTTAACTACATGAGCATGGATCAAGTAATCTCAAAATAAAGCATGAAAATGTCATTTGCACATTGAAATACAATGACAAAAAACAAAATAATTCATGAACACAATAGTATAAAAGCCGATGGGAGAACTAAGTTACCAAATTTTTAACTCACACCAAGTTCATATGATAAGCTTAAGATAATGTGCAAGCGCCGAAATATCGACTAATCTTTGTAAACAAAGCTAACATTTCACATATTTTTAAAAGGCAGTAGAACTTAGTAGAGTTGAGGAGGATCTAACATGTCTATTTCTAATTTGATGTGGGCAACTCATAGGAATGAAGACAGTTTCACCAAGGTATTGTTCAAATGTCCATGGTTCCACACCTAAGAAGTTACACCCAATAATTAGCTCAAGTTTACAAAGCCAGCCTCAAGTAAATGGATACTATGTTTCATTAAATTTGCTAAAGGCTCAAACACCTTATTAAATTATCACACTTTCAAAACACACATTCAGACACCTTCTTAATTTGGTACCTCGAGAGTCAAGATTACATAATCACACTTTCAAAATGAACTCATAACACATTAAGCTCTGCAAATTGCGATAAGCATCTTTATGATACAGAAAAGAAAGATAGCAGATATATCACACAATAAGCTTACAACATGTCATATATTATACTAAAGCCCTTTAACTATTCCACACTTTATTTGTAAGACATCGCAATATAAGTTATTAACCCGTTTCATAATAAATGCTATGAAAAAAACATAAAAATTCATATGTATTTTAAATAGAGATAAAGTTTTTGTTTGTAAAGATATGCTGGAGACAAAAAAACATTGATGTGAAATTTGTTCAGACTTGACCCTTAGTTCCAAAGTACAGCTAAAATGATAAAAGTTTATGGTGTTTACTTACGTAATGTTTCATCTACGACATCGTAAGTTCGATGAAAGTATACATGAATCTAAATACACTCCAACTGAAGCCCCTTCTAAGTTATGCTCTAACCTAGTATTAAGAAGACGTTCATCACATAAACGAATGTGAATGCTTACCAAATCCTTCAGACCCGTAACCTTATATAGCACAAGGAAAACATACAAATATAAATATAGTTAATAATAAACTTTGTAATAGAAATAAATGGTAAATTTGGAGTAATAAGAATCACCTTCCCAGGTCCACTAAATTAAACATGCAAAATCATTCAATTACAAACATTCAATTATAATCCCACAAACAATAAAAAACAAAATAACACTAAATCTCATAAAAAATTAACAATCAAACATACAATCAACAATAATTAAACAAAAAATTGTGATAGGTCAAATATACATAATGTTGAACATATTAAATTGAGTATGCACAAAACATATTATAGTTAAATCGAAATAAAAAATAATAATTTTCATACATATTAAATTCAATATGGAAAAAATTAAAAGATAATTACATATTTAAAGCTTTGGCCAGCAAAAAACCCACATAAATCGACTTCTTAGGTATGGCATAGAAAAATGATGCAACCATGACTGGAACCGTAACAATATCTTAGGGTGAAAGTTAAATACTCATTCGGATGATTTGAATTCATAAATCGTAAATTATTTTTGGAGATGATTGTTTAAATGTGTCAACAACAGATGATGGATTGTAATCGGCTATAACTTTGCAAGGGATTAAAGAAGAGGCGTATAAAGGAAGAGTTGTATTCAAAGATTAGGGTTTATTTTTGGATGTTGATTTGAATTTGACAAAATTAATTGTCTAGAAGTAATTGACTGAAAGGGTTTGAAGCAATAACATAAAGACTGAACCCCGTATGTTATTTATGGATGTTGATTTGAATTTGAGGAAATTTAATATTATGATTTACTCGTATGAATAATTAAATTATAATGCGTGATTCATAATTTTTTTCAATTACACAATCATTTCCTAAAAATAGTTCAAACATAAATTAGAAGGGTTTTAATATTATGATTCACTGGCCTATTTCAAAATATAAAACCAAAAAAAATATAACTCCAAAAAATTAAAAATCATTTGAAAAACACTTTTCTTACAAATAAAATACCATTCAACACATTTTCCCCAAATAATTTTAGTTAGAGTTTTTGTTAGAGGATTTCGTAATTAATAATTAATCAAATCAATTACAAAGAATCGATACTAATGTGTAATTAAAAACGAAATCAACCCAAAAAACTCAACTGATATACCTTGATTTGAATCTGTTATGATCTATGCCGAAAATAAGGTTCCACGTGAATTAGAGTAAAACGGCATTTTTGAATATGATTTTGAATCGGTGATAGTTTAAATCGAAATTGATATACCTTGATATTCAATCAATTACATAAACACCGTGTGTTATTTTTGGAGGTATATTTGATTGCTATGAAATTAATTGTTCAATCTCGTAGTGTTATTAATAACAAATAAGTAGGGTTTATTTTTGGAATTAATTTGTAATTGACAAAACTGACTCAACATCTTTAAACCATATGAATTATTTTGAATGTTGGGTTTATTTTTAGAATTTGTTTTGTAATTAAATGGATTTGCTGTAACATGTTAAATGTTTATGAAAGAGTATGGAGGAATATTTGACTTTCGGTGTGTGTTTGAAAGAGAGTGTATTAAAAGTCATTACTTATTGAGGTGTTGTACATTCCTTTTTTTCTGACCAATCACAACTTTGACACATCAGAAAATTAATTACATGAGGTGCTTTAAAGGGTGGTACAAAACTCTTGTTTATTGTATTAGATAGATACAGGTAGTGTTTTAGTTAATACTGCTACTGTATTACTTAAAACTGTTAGTTATAAGTTAATACAGGTAGTGTTTTAGTTAATACTTTTAGCTACAAGTAAATACTGGTAGAATTAAATAACCTATTTCCCATATTGTGTGTGTAGAAAGAAACGGACGACAAGATCAAAAAAGGAATCTTGAAGCTTGATCATGGCACTGATGCCATGACAGTTGTATTAGGTAAGGAAAAGGGAGGATATGTGAGAGGAGTGGGAGGTGGAGTAACCTACAAGAGGTATTTTGATTTGTCTCGAATCAGACAAGCATCTGATGAAAGAGTAGTGTTACTTCAAAGTGAACTTGATGATGAGAGGCGCCAACGTCAAGAAAAAGAGGCGGTAATACAGGATTTGATGAAACAATTAGCTGCACAAAGGGGGCAGTTGCAGTCAACTTCAACTCCATTGACAGAAACGGAAGTAAGACATAAGAAAGTAACATTCCATCTTCTTTTTACCCTTTTAAATACTGCTGCAGTCTTCTTAAACAATTTATATTTCAGGTGTCTCCGGTGAACATTAATCTTTTAAATAGCAGTGCTGATGAGGATGCCGGAACACGTGTTGCTGGACGTGAGAAAGTTGCGAGCATTGAGAAGTCTAATGGACTTGCAACTTTGGAAAAGGAAATGGAAATAAGTGTAAGTAATAAATCATCCCCCTGGTATTTTTGAATTATACATACATGTATTACTTACCGTGTATTATATATATAGGAAATTGTTAAATCTGTCGCATCTAAGAAATCGACTAGATCAAAACGAAAGGATTCTGTACGTCAACTTTCCGAATCACAAGAAAATGAGTCTCCATTAAAAGTACTACCAAAAGTATGTATTTAAACATTTTCATATGTTCTTTAGTTTAATTAATTACTGATACATATATACATGCAACAAATTATCTTTTTAGGTAATTAAGTGCAGACTGTGGCACTTAATGAAATCAACTATTATTGCGGAGGGTAACATGTACAAAACTGATGGAAAACAAATGCTTCATAACAAACCACTCCCAAAGGATTGCTACAGAGTGTCTATTGAAAAATCTTTAGTGGATGCAGCATGCATACCGGATGTAGGAAGTAATGGTTTCAAAACAGTTAAGGATGCAGTAGGTGGTTTTTATGCATGGCCAAAGGATCAAGTGGTTTTCGATGAAAAGGTATATAGATGCATGTGTTTTATAAACCTACATATATCATTCTCCATATTTAATTCAGTGTTTGATACACCCGGCTTTTGTTTCCTACAGGTAACACCACCAAGTACCATTAAACAGATTGGTGAGAACAGAACTGCACCTAAATTACAAACGAAGCGCTACATCTCTAGTGATGCCATGCAAAAGGTAGCTAAGAAGATCAAGAGTCAGAAGTCGTTAAATTATTGAGAATTTTATTATGTACGACATTACAATTTTATATACATTTCCAATTTTATTATATTTGAATATATTTTTATATATTAGAATTTGTTTTGATATATATTGATTTCTTATATGTGACTAAAAGATTCATATAGTCACAATTATTAACACTTTTTGGTCACAGTTTGCTTAATTCGATGCGTGACTAAATGTTAGAAAGGGCCACACAAACATAAAATTAATGTGGCCATTGGATGAGCAATAGTCACACAAAATGTTGGGATATGAAAGTGCTGAAGATATCAAAGTACTGAAGATATGGAAGTACTGTAAGCTGCAAAGTACTGGAAGAAGTTAAACAGTCAAAGTACTGCTAAAGACAAAGTCAAAGTACTGCAGATAAAGTCAAAGTACTGCTAGATTAGAAGAACTGTTATATTCGTTTATGGAAAGTATTGTATTCCATGTTTAGATTACTTGTCGTACAAGGTTATCAATTGTAAACCGACTAGGATATCTTTGAGCGTATAAAAGGACTCCTAGATTGGCATTAGAGGTACGATTTCAGAAAAAGAGTTTTAGAGTTTACGAATTAAGAGTTTAGAGAAAAGTTCGAATATCTTAGAGTTGTATTAGAGTATCTGCATATTAAGCAGATTTAGAGTTTTATTAATAAAGTTTCTTTTTAGCTTTGTTAAGTAAATTCCGCGTACTTAATAAAGATTGCTCAGTGTTTCTTTGTTAATAACTTAGGATTTATCCGAGACACAAACACACATTTCTTCACTTTAAACACCATATGGTCACACTTATTAACACTTATGGCCACTTTATGCTTAATTTGTATGTGACTAAATACCCAAAAGAAACATGCTTTGTGTGATTAAATGTTAGAAAAGGCCACACAAACATAAAATTCATGTGGCCATTGGATGATCAATAGTCACACAAAACACACATTTCTTCAGTTAAAACACCATATGGTCACACTTATTAACACTTTTGGCCACTTTATGCTTAATTTGTATGTGACTGAATACCCAAAACAAACATGCTTTGTGTGACTAAATGTTAGAAAAGGCCACACAAACATAAAATTAATGTGGCCATTGGATGATCAATAGTCACACAAAACACACATTTCTTCACTTAAAACACCATATGGTCACACTTATTAACACTTTTGGCCACTTTATACTTAATTGTATGTGACTAAATACCCAAAACAAACATGCTTTGTGTGACTAAATGTTAGAAAAGGCCACACAAACATAAAATTAATGTGGCCATTGGATGATCAATAGTCACACAAAACACACATTTCTTCCCTTAAAACACCATATGGTCACACTTATTAACACTTTTGGCCACTTTATACTTAATTGTATGTGACTAAATAGGCCAAATAACCAAAACAAACATGCTTTGTGTGACTAAATGTTAGAAAAGGCCACACAAACTTAAAATTCATGTGGCCATTGGATGATCAATAGTCACACAAAACACACATTTCTTCACTTGAAACACCATATGGTCACACTTATTAACACTTTTAACCACTTTATGGTTAATTGCATGTGACTAAATACCCAAAACAAACATGCTTTGTGTGACTAAATGTTAGAAGAGGCCACACAAACATAAAATTCATGTGGCCATTGGATGAGCAATAGTCACACAAAACACACATTTCTTCACTTAAAACACCATATGGCCACACTTATTAACACTTTTGGCCACTTTATGATTAATTGGATGTGACTAAATACCCAAAAGAAACGTGCTTTGTGTGACTAAATGTTAGAAAAGGCCACACAAACATAAAATTCAAGTGGCCATTGGATGATCAATAGTCACACAAAACACACATTTCTTCACTTAAAACACCATATGGTCACACTTATTAACACTTTTAGCCACTTTATGGTTAATTGTATGTGACTAAATACCCAAAACAAATATGCTTTGTGTGACTAAATGTTAGAAAAGGCCACACAAACATAAAATTCATGTGGCCATTGGATGATCAATAGTCACACAAAAGACACCTTTCTTCACTTGAAACACCATATGGTCACACTTATTAACACTTTTAGCCACTTTATGATTAATTGTATGTGACTAAATACCCAAAACAAACATGCTTTGTGTGACTAAATGTTAGAAAAGGCCACACAAACATAAAATTCATGTGGCCATTGGATGATCAATAGTCATACAAAAGACACCTTTCTTTACTTGAAACACCATATGGTCACACTTATTAACACTTTTAGCCACTTTATGATTAATTGTATGTGACTAAATACCCAAAACAAACATGCTTTGTGTGACTAAATGTTAGCAAAAGCCACACAAACATAAATATCAAGTGGCCATTGGATGATCAATAGTCACACAAAAGACATATTTCTTCACCTTAAACAACATATGGTCACACTTATTAACACTTTTTGCCACTTTATACTTAATTGTATGTGACTAAATACCCAAAACAAACATGCTTTGTGTGACTATACAGTGTTTATGGTCACTAATACGGATTAATCCAACAAAATTTGTACCTAATTAGTCACACATGTTACGGTTTTGGTTACTCTTTTGCAATAGAGACTAAAAAAAAGTCAAACACATTACCACAGGGTACCTATGGTCGCTCGACCTTTAGTCACACACGGCCGAAAAAACATGTGTGACTATTTGTATATCGTCACACATATTCGGTGTGGCCAAATCCACTTTTTGTTCTAGTGTCACCAATTCTGCTACAGTGCCGGAGATCTACATTCAACAATTCTGGAACACAATGCAAAAGATCAAAGGTCAAAATGTTGTGACGGTGACGCTCAATCACAAACAAGTCACCATCACACCAGCAGATTTAAGGGCTATTCTTCTTGTTCCTGTCATCGAGCCAAATGAATACAATGCCACACCAACTGAAGAGGTCTTTCTCTAATTCCTGGTCGATATCGGCTATGATGAAGCTACCGGGGTGATCACAAAGCATTCTCATGTGGATCTCAAAAACATTCCCCAGCCATGGAGAACCCTCTACATCATCATCACCAAATCAGTTTCTGGACGTGATAGTAGTTATGAGCATCCCAAGCTCATGGAACTACAGATATTTTGGGCTTTGGTCAACATGAAACACATTGAAGTTGAAGCTCTGATAAGGGACGACATGATGTCATTCCTCAAAAAGCTAGGCTACAAGATCCCATATATCAAATATAACAAATTGTTGATCCAAAGAGCTCTAGGGTATAATCCTGATATTCCCTGGAGACTCAATGACCCAAAGCAACACTCCGCGTTGTATGAGCCTACTCTAACAGTCAGATTTAAGGAATCAACAACAAAGAAACAAGGTGCAGTGTTGCCAGATCATCTTCTCACTGAAGACATCAAACAATTGTATTCGTACAAAAGATATTTGGTATCAGTTGATGAAGGCAAAGTAGGTTTCCTTGATGATAAGTCCTCCGGTACACCTACTAGGAAAACCAGGAGAGGAAGTGCAGGAAGTGTTACAAGCACTGAGAGGCAGCAAAAGTTTCCTAAGAGAACACATACTCTCAAACGCAAAATTCCCTCTAAGGAAACCATTCCAATTCCCAAGCCTGAACCGCAACAAAAGCTAGTGGATGAAAGCTCTGAGGAAACTGAATCAGATGAAGAGGTCTCCTACTCTGAAACTGCAATCGATGACACTCAAACAATAGCTAAACCTCCCAGTCCAAAAGCTGACAAAGGTAAAGGGAAAACTCATGTACTTGAGCATAATAAGGTAAGCTCTGAAGAAGAACCATTTGATGAGGTAAGAGAATATCAAAAGAAGTAGAAGAACCTTTGACAAAAATACTTTGCCAATGAATTTGTAAAAGATCAAACTCGTGGCCCCAGCGGGTCAAGTGGTGGAACTCAAGCCACACCAGTTTCTAATGCGGTTAATCTACCCGATAGGGGAACTGGTACTACCATCACCCACGAACAACAACAAAGGCAGATTGAGGATTCCATCAACTTTGACATAGAGGAACCAGACATGGAAAAGATTGAGAAAACTCCTGGTGATGATACTAAGGCTGATGAAACGTCTAAGTCTGGAAATGATGAAGATACCAATTATGATAATTTTCTTCTAGACAATCCCGCACGCTCCAAAGAGGAAACTACTGAGCCACCTAAGGACCCAAAGCCACCTCACGTCTCCTCATCATCAGACTCATCTTCTCACTTTTCACCTCCACCATCCAAAGGCACAACCAGATCCACATCTAAATCTGTGAAGAAACCAACTGACTCTTGGATATCCCGGGCTAGAACCAAGATTGTCAAAGCCATCAAACAGGTCAGGAAGAAAGACGTGTCTATCAAAAAGCTGAATTTTCTCGCTGACCAGATCAATTATCTTCATGACGAGATAGACAAGATGTCAGTTGAAAGGGAGTATGTCCAGAAGTTCATGAAACGTGATCTTCAAAGGGAAATGAACGAGATGATTAAGGGATATACTAACAAGTTCCTTCTCGACACCATTCCGGGTGTGACAAGAGAGATGTTCAACAGACAACTCTATCCGAATCTGCTGCATTTGGCTAAGCAAACTATGAGATCAACACCTGTGACCGTAACAATCAATCCAACTGATCCTATAGTCTTCTCCGATGCTGAATTGGTTTCCAGGCTGGTAACACAAATGTCTAAACGATCTGCAACATTTACCTCTTGCGAAGGTAAACTGTTTGAAGCACTATTGGAATACCAACTTAAATCAGCATGCAGAACAGAAGCTGTAAGGCCTAAACGTCCAAGAGACGATGAGGATAAGGATAAGGATAAGGATATGGAGCATAAACGTCCAAAGAAGTCTGGTGAACCATCTTCTATGCCACCACCCCAAAGGACTCCAACAACAAGACGATCTCCTCTACACTCTTCTGCTGACAAACCTCAGGACTCTGAGTTACCACCTTTGACAGAGAAAACCGGTGATCATTTCGAATACACTGGTGGTGACGATAAGAAGTTCCATGAGCCCCTACAACAACCTACCTCTCCCGACACAGCAAAGAAACCAGCATCATCATCTAAGCCAAAGAAGAAGAAGAAGAAGACGCCTAAGGCTGATGTCGTATCATGGCTAGACGAAGATGACACCGCTGAAAATGATTGGTTTTCTACACTTTTTGATGCAACTCCCTACCCACATGAAGGTCAAATATGATAGAAGGTCGAACATTGGAGCCTGCTAAATTACTTCAAGAAAAGTTTCGGGTGAATAAAATGACCAAGTCAGAGTTAAAACGCATCAAGAATGAAGCTTTTCAACTACTCAAAGACAGCTCGGAAAGTGCTATTGAAGTTGAATATCATCTTGAAAACATAGCACGAGCCATGTCTAACAACATTGATTGGCTCAACCCTGAAGCAAACATTGACTTCACCAGAACCAATATGGCTCCATACTACACCGACTGGTCCAGACCTCTACCAACGATTGGCCAACCTGATCAACCAAATATTCCATTTCGCTACTTCTTCAACAAAGACCTGGAATTTCTGCTACACGGTAGCGATGGTATAAGAAATACGCTACATCACTTACACTTCCGTTCCCGGCAGCCATATACTCCAACTGCATAGCCATTGAGGAAAAGGCTACCCACATGTTTTCCAACAGCGTGGAACAGTATGACATTGATGCAATCTATGGGATTCACCATTGGCCGGAACGCCGGAGAATCTACTACAAGAGCTGCCAGGTTCGAAAGTCTAAACATGAAGTGCACAGTGATAAAGGGATCGTTGCTGTTAAGCATATCTCTCTCTCTCGTCTAAATGGGACTACACTTTCCTCAAGAATATTGTGGTCAAAAGACAAGACGAAAGGGACTATGAATTTTGTGAAGCGGACTTTCAGAAATTGTCTCTTAATGACATTGAAGATCTGTATCTTGCCAAGGTACAGGGAAGAATGAGACAATTCTTGACTGAAATCCAACGTGAAGACATCAAGTCCTTGCTCATTTTCATCAGAAGCATAGTGATCCAGGAACATGTAGAAGACTTGCAACTTGCCGTTGAGTCGTATCAGACCCGTTTCAACCTCACCAGACCTCAGCTAGAACTTCCTGACATCAACCATCTTCCACAATACACTCTCATCAGCAAACCGTTTGGAGTAGTTTACCGTAGTGAGCTACATCGCAACTGCTTGATGGCATGTAGAGATCTTCATAAGTTTAGAGATCACACACTGAAGAACGTCAGGGACGGCTTGGCTTATAGGTTGAAGGTGATACATGAAGGCATTGAGTCACCAAATCGATGGAATTCTCAGGAAAGACGGGATGTGAAGAGGATCATCACTCGTATCGATGAAAGGTTGTACAGAAAGGACCAGTTCAGAACTCTAGAGAGCTTCGTAGGTGGTCATCCCAGGATTACTCTTACAGGCTATCAACGCCCAGTTCGCATTCCTGGTGATATTGCTGGACTACCTGGTACCCCTTTTATCTGTTTCATTTTCTTTATTGATTTGGATGTGTGATTATCTATGACTATGGTTTGTGCACACATATCAGTGTAAAACCCGTATTTGTCAAGAAAGGACCCTGTAGTACGCTTCAGTGCCACAATCCTTATAAAAGGAGCGAAAGCTTCTTACTTTTGAGTAAAACCTATCAAACCTTTCATTTAAGGTTTTGCTCAAAAGAACAAGTACTTCCCCTTATGATTTTCAAAACGTCAACAGTTAATATCACTTGTTGAGGGGGAGTATTTGATCAAAAACTTTGTTCACAAATTGTTCTTCATGATAATCATCCCGCAAAACTCGAAATGGTCATATTCGATATCAAAATTTCGTCAAAAATAACCTTTATATGCCATTTTTGAGGGGGAGAAAAATTATGTGATAAGACATATGTTGTGAAATTGAAAATGAATCGCAGTGCTACAGACGTAACCGATGAATTGACGAGATCTTAAATGTTAGTAACTCGAAAAGACTTGTCTAGGACGGGTAATAATTTCAAGCTAGTTCGCTAGTGATGTAAACGTGTCTCACAAAGGACTTGTCCGAGCAGAATGTACCATTCGAGAAACTCTTGGAAGACATGAAATCTGACGTGTTTGACAACCTTTAGAGGTTTAACCACACCTTCAAGGTAGTTATTAGAGCTAGTTGTCACCTAAAAGCTGACAATGTAACTCGTTAACTATTCAACATAACCGTGTCTCACGGGGGATTGTCTATCTTGAGTTAATCAATTCGAAAGTGCGAGCTCTTCCCTCACTGTGTAGATTTCTGTCAAAACTCTTAAGCACATATGGAGGGGGAGTACTTCTAAAAATCTAAAACTCTCAAAGTGTTCAAACATGTTTTTCATTTACAAACACTTTGGGAGATTTTCAAGAAAATGGTTTTATGGCAACATAGGTTAGTCATGGAGTTATAAGGTGACTAAGGTTAGGAATTACCGTCCTATGATCCGCCAGATCCGGATGGATCTACCCAAGGACACCACCAATAGTTAGAATCTACAATTCCTTAGGTATGATTATAAAAAAGGAGAAAATGAGAATCGGAGAAAGAAGGAGTTGAAGAATTAAAAAGAAATGCAAAGAAAAGGGTGAAAACAAATAGCCCTCCAGATTATTCAACTTAGGGCAGACACCGGGTTCAATTCATATGCTACTGGTTGTCACTTGATGACACCGGTATTGAAGATCAAAAGTCGTCATGGACCCAGTGACGCATGCACTAAACCTTCTTAGCCACTCAAGTTTCTCTCAACAGAAGCTTATTTCATTCTCACAGGGAACCCTACATAAACTATCGACTTTCTTTTAGAGATTGCTGGTATTGAAGAAGGAGACCCTCTCCCTAGTCTTCGCTCAGGAAAACCAAAGCGCACTATTGAGTCTAGAGCCACGAGATTCATCAAAAGATCTCTTAGATACACTTGAAATTTAATCGCTTGTCGTTCAACAATAAGAACGCAAGTGATACTTTATCGTGTCCTTCACAGATCTTAGCAATCTGTCGAGAACATTTATGAGAGGTTCATACATGTGATCCTCAGTGATTGAATGGAAACTCCTGCCAGGGTCAACATCAAACAGCCCTGACAGCAGGTCACATCGGTAACTCCCCGTGGATTACGCTTAGTGTGTCTCAAACGGTCTACAAGTCGTGAGGTGATGCTTCGGTGTACCTCAGCGACTCATCTGAATTGTAGGTGTATTTCGGTACATCGCGTTATTTCACTTGTGGGACTCCAGTTCAGGAACGGCCTTTATAAGAATTAGAGATGTGTTTTCACACTATGCTGTTAACACCCTCGAAATTCAAACTTGTAAGTGCTGGAATCCTCTTATCACTAACCTTTCTTATGTTTTCTTCTTATGGAAGCTCTGGAGCGGACTGATCGTGCAGATTCTTCACATGCTCATACCAACAATATCACTAATGGAAGTTCTCTCAAAGGGAAACAAAAAGTCAGAATGATTCTACGTCAAGTCAAAGAATCTACAAAGTTTAAAGACTAAGAGAACTACATCAGTACTGATATCCAACGTCAAAGAGTGTGTGAGCATGTTGGAGAAAGACGTGGAGACACTGGAGCAACGAAGCTAACCTGATGCAGACAACAACAACATACTATCACTACCATCACAAAGAACAAAGATCAAAGAACAAAGAAAATGATGACGTCAATGCAGAACTTTTCAAAGGAAACAATTTCTCTACACTGGGGAGATTTTTCGAATCAAGGCAATTCTTCTCACAAGAAAGAAGAATGTCAGAAGACGTCAAAGCTACTATTATATCAGCACCTACAACGTTCAATCACTAACACTTAGGGGGAGATTTTTGGAATCACTCCTAAACTATATTTCAAGTGTTAGTAATTAATATGTAATAGTTAGCTTAATTAGGCCTTTATGTTTGATATTATGCTAAGGCTTATGTAGAAGGCCCATAAGCCTTGGCCCAAGCCTAATAAGGAAAGGATGGGAACTTGATGTGTTGCCCTAGTTCCCTCCTATAAGTACTCTTGTAAACCTTCTATTGAAGGTTGGTTGTTCAATTCACTCTTACACTTTACGCATAACTATTCTCACATTCATACACATAGTGTTGTGTCTTGTTCATCCGATCATTCTCTTCTCTATTTCTTATATTGATGCTTGTGTTGCAAATATGGGAACCTAACAGCACCTCTCATGTATCCATGCTTCAGCAAGAAGGAGGATAGCCTAGCATACCAAGTTGTAGGAGCCTGATGAAGTCCATAGAGTGCTTTAACCACTTTGTAGACCATATCTGGATTGTGAAGGTCTACAAATCCCTTGGAGTGCTTTAACCACTTTGTAGACCATATCTGGAGTGCTTTAACCACTTTGTACACTTCTTCTTCAATTTCACCATACATGAAAGCACTTTTAACATCCATCATGATAGACCATGAAGCCCATGTAGGAAGCAAAAGCCAAGAAGAGTCTGATAGCTTCAACTCTAGCAACAGGAGCAAAAACTTCATCATAATCAATTCCTTCTTCTTGTTTGTGACCTTGGGTAACAAACCTAGCCTTATTCCTTACCACAATCCCCTTGGCATCTCTTTTACACTTCAGAATCCACTTTGTGCCAATTGCATACTTGCCAGGAGGCAATTGAACAAGCTCCCACACATTTTGATTTAGAAACTGTTGCATTTCTTCTTGCATAGCAGCCACCCAATCTTCATCTGCTAAAGCCTGTGCAACACTGGTAGGTTCAAACTGAGAGAGGAAATAAGCAAATAGACAATGATGGTAGTCTATGTGATTATTCCTATGTTGATCCTGAATGTAACTGAGAAATGCAGATTCACCAAAACTTGTCTTCTTCACCTTACTTCTTGTTTCCACAGATGAAGTAGGATCACCAATAATTAGAGATTGTGGATGAACAGTGTTAATCCTCTTTGTAACATTAAGACTAACATCAACTGAGGTGGCCATATTATTGATAGTAGGACCAAAGTCATCATCATATGAAGAAGAACCAAAAATGCCTGTTCTTGACAAATGATGAATGCCATCCAATTCAGAGCTTGAATATTGAGAATTGGCTAAGTCAGATGGACTAGAAAATCTGGTTGGAGAATCATCTAAGCCCAGAGAACCAACATATTGAGTATTGGAGAGAACCGCAAGAACATCATCACTAGCAGGAGGAACAGGAACACTACCAGCAGAATTAATATCAGCAGCAACTGAACCATTAGGAACAGTCTCACCAGTAGCAGAAACATATACATTATCAGCAACATCAAAATTCCATGCGGGCTTCAATAGTTTCCTGCCTTAAGAGTTCCTCTGTTTCTTTGGAGAATTCATAACCATTCTTTTCAGCAACACTCTTTGCTGCATGCTCTTGGCGTTGAAGCTTCACAAGTTCTTCTGCATACCCTAAGTCACTAGAAGTTACACCAGAAGAATCTGTGCCCTTGGTACCATTCTTGACCTGCTCCCTGAACATTAGGCTTGTCCTCCATAAATCTCATATTCAGTGTTTCTTCAATCCTTTTTGTAGAGATGTTATACACCCTGTAGGCTTTACTATGAGCCGAATAGCCAACTATAAAGCCTTCATCAGCTTTTCCTTCAAATTTTCCCAGATGATCACTGGTGTTTAAGATGGTCACATGACAACCAAAAGGCTTAAAGTAGCTTATGGTAGGAATCTTTCCAGACAAAAGTTCATAAGGTGTCTTATTATGAGGATGAGTTATCAACACCCTGTTCAAAACATAACAGGCAGTACTGACTGCTTCAGTCCAGAACATGGTAGGCAACTTTGAATCAGCAAGCATAGACCTTGCTACTTCAATAAGGGTTCTATTCTTCCTTTTAGCAACTCCATTTTGTTGTGGAGTCCTCGCATTGCTATAATCCCTTTTTATCCCCTTAGAAGCACGTAGCTCAATTAATTTGGCATTCTTGAACTCTGTCCCATTATCACACCTCATGGCTTTAACCTTTTTATTCAGCTGATTCTCAACCAGGGCAATAAAGCTTTGAAGAACCAAAAATGTTTCATCCTTAGTTCCCAAAAAGAATACCCAGCAATATCGGCTATAGTCATCAGTAACCACCAAACAATAGTACTTGTGATCAATGCTTTTGATAGATGTAGGACCAAAGAGGTCCATGTGCAGAAGCTGCAAAGGCTCGAAGATAGTGCTGACAGCATTAATAGATTTATAGGAAGCCTTGTGCTGCTGTCCCTTGTTGCAGGCCACACAATTGTGCTTATTAGTAAATATTTTGGAAGGAAGTCCATGAACTAAACCATGTTTTTCCAGCTTGTTGATAGTTTTGAAATTCACATGAACCATCCTTCTATGCCATTTATTTGATTCATCCAAAGATGTCTTTGCCACTAAACAAGCTAAATCTCCTTCAGACTGAACATCATTGAGGTTGAATGTATACAGATTATGTTTCCTAGGCACCTCATAACAACCTGACTGTCATCAGGTATCAGGAAGTCTTTAGAAAGTATAAGACATTCAGTATCAGTGAACAGAACACAATTTTTCTTGTCACAGATTTGAGACATAGAAAATAAGTTGAAGTTTCTTAGTTGTTCCACACAATACACATTCTCAAAGTCCAGCTTGGATGTTCTAATGGTTCCCTTCCCTGTAATCTTACCATCTCCTCCTCCAAATGTAACAGTACCCGCTTGAATAGATACAAAATCATGCAATCTATCTCTGTTCCCTGTCATACTCCTAGAACAACCACTATCAATAATACCTAAATCTTTATTTGAATGAGGATCATCCTACAAGTTAAAAATATACAACAACATTAGTATACATGGAGACCCAAGTCATTACAGACTTGGGCCTGCCTTGTGGATCATATTAGAAAAACCTGCAGATTCATGAGATCCACTATTGTTCTTGGAATCTTTCATGTATGATGGTCTATTTTTTCTTCAAGAACAACCTACTGAGGTCTTAACAGCAGTATCCCACCTTTGCCCCCCTTTTATTTTATGGGTCATTATTAACAGGCCTATATCCATTTTGAAAATAAGTACTAGTAGGTCTGATTAATGGCCTAGGAACATTTCTTCTCCAACATGATGAAGATGGTCTATCGGCAGAAACTGGGTTACCAACAGCAACTGGTCTACCAGCATGAACTGATCTACCATTAGGAGTTGGGTTACCAGCAGGAACTGGTCTACCAGAGGAATTTATTCTGCCATTTCTCATATATTTTCCAGCAGGAATGAATGGAGGAATATTAGAAACATCATTCCATATTGGTCGTTGTCCCTGTTGGTTAGCACAAACACCTAATTGTTTCTCATAAAAAAACAATCTCTAATAAGATGAGATGTACTGCCACAAACAAAACATGATTTCTTCTTAAAATGCTTGTTCATAACAAGAATAGTCTTATCACAAAAAAAACTTATTCAAACCACAACCAAAATCATAATTGTTTTTTACAGAAGCAACAAAACTAGATATGTTTTTAAAATAAGTTGTCTTTGAATTTGATTCATCAACAGCAACTCTTGGGACAGGGTGAACAGGAAAATGCTTGGGAGTTGTAGACTCTTCACTTGAATCACAACTGGCATAGTCTTTAGACTGGGTCTCTGAGGTCCTATCAATAGAAGAACAAGATACAAAATCATTAGTTTCACTGCCATTGTCAGATAAGTCATTAGACTTTTGGCCATAGGTCATATGTGATTCATCCAAGTCTGAGTCAGGGTTAGGTGGTCTAACAATACCATTTATAGAAGAAGGAACTGAATGCATTTCACCTTGTTTGACAAATTTAACATTTTTTCTATATTTTCCTTCCTCTTCATTAGTGACAAGATTAAAAATACTATACTCATTAGGGTCATATACCTCATCTAGACCAATATAGTCCTTGAGACCCAACCCAATCTTAGTTTTAACATACATAGAACTGTTTATTAACTTCGATAGATGCTTAGATTATTCTTGCCACTGTTTATGCCTAGCCACCTCACTATCTAATTTAGTCTAAAGATCCTCTTTTTCTTCATTAACTTTTACATATTCTTTCTCAAAGAATTTTAACAAATTAGTGGTGTTCTCTAAATCTCTCTCTAACACCTTAATCCTTTCCTCAAGGGCCAATTGATTTTGTTGGTACCAAACCTTTTGCTTTTCTAAAGATTTAACAGTTTTCTTATAGGCCTGGACCTGAATAAAATTTTCTTTATATTGTCCATTAACATCATCAAAATCACTTTTAAGAGCATCATATCTAGCATTACAACCAAATATACAATTTTGTACCTGAGATGTGATGCCCATCAGTGCAAACTCCTCAGTAGCATCAACAACCAATCCAACCTGAGGATTTTCATCCTGAACTTCATTCACATGAGCATCCCAGTCAACCCTTGAGTCTAGATACAACAGAGCTTTAGGTTTCTGATCCTCAGCTTCCTTGTTCTTGAATGCAGAATATCTTCTCCTGTTACTTCCCTTCTTATGTGGGCATTCTCTAGCAAAGTGACCCACTTGGTTGCATTCAAAACACCTGATCTTTTTTCTCTCAAACCTGGTTGCCTCTCTTCCTTGGTAGCTGATCTTCCTCCCAAACTTCTTTTGAAATCTGTTGACTTTTACAGCAAGCATAGCCATCTGCCATTTGATGTCCATTTCCTCCAAATCCCATTTATCCATCTATTCAAAATCTTCATAGGCCAACTGTTGTTGGTCTTCAGTCTCAGGAACGAATGAGTAAAGCACATCCTCTATCACAGTATCAGACTTTGATTTACTAGTAGAAGAAGTGTGTGCTCTGGTTGCTGCTGATGAAGAAGTGGGAGTCTCAGCATAAGACACCATTGTGTTAGCACTTGTAGCACTAACAAAAGCTGAGTTTGATGAAGTTGGAGACTAGGAAGAATGACCCTTAATATCAATTTTAAGAGATCTAAGCTTATTATATAAGTCATCGAAGCTTAAATAATCAAGGCCTCCCTTTGCCTTGAGAGTGAGAGAAACCTGCCTCTAGGAAGAAGGTAAAGCACGCAGGAACTTGAGGCTGCACTCCTCATTGTCAGGTTTGGACTTCATCTGATTGAGCTGGCTCAGGATTTTCTAAAACCTGTCATACCCCTTGTGTATGCCCTCCACTTCAAAAATTGTGAACTCCCAAAAGTTTTGCTTGAGCAAAGACTTCCTCATCTTCTTAGACTCTTTGTTACCTCCAAACCTTGCCTTGAGAGCCTTCTAGATCTCTCTTTCATCATCAAGATGATGAAAATCACTCATATGCTCATCTGGTAGTGATTGGAGCAAGGTAGTCCTAGCCTTTGTTTCCCTTTGAAGGGCAATAGTTTCTTCAGTTGTTGCTGCTGGAAGAATGATCACATTACCATCTATATCTCTAGCAGTCTTCTTCTTATTGTTACCTTTTAGAACAATGTTCCAGAGATAGTATTCATTGTTGGTGATGTAATTTTCTATCTTCATAGCCCATATGTCATATTCGTCCTTCTTCAAATAGGAAACTTTGCATTGTTACTTGACATGGTGGTAACAACCTGCTGAATGGTTTGAGACTGAGCATTGGATGACTCAGGCTTCTCCTCATTGTCTAAGTCTGAATTTTTTTATGATGTCATTGTTAGAGTGAGATTAAGGTTTTGAAAAAGAGAGTAAGGATGTCTTCTTTGAAAGATTCTCACCAAGCTCTGATACCACTTGTTGGATCAGTCCCAGATAGATCTTAAGAGCCTTGATGAACGTATAGTGAACCTGTGTAATCACAAGCAAACTATGGAGAACCTTTGTTAGACTTATGTCCATGCGGAATATGAACACAAGAATTAAGAAGACAATAACCACAAAATACTTGATCCTCTATGGATCTATATTGAATTACTAACAACGTTATTGACAAGTGTACATAAACCCTAGCTACAGGTTTCTTTTAGTGTACAAGAAACCCTAATTCTGCAGCTTGCAAAACACGTAAAAGATATGCATTATCTATTCCTAAATTAACTCATGTATATCCTAACTAAATACTAATAATACGGAAACTACATATCCGCAGAAACAATAATAACTATCAGCAGTAATTGCACTATCCGCAGTAACTGTACTATCAGCAGGAATACTAATACTATCAGCAAGAACCTTTATCAGCAGGAACCTACTGTTACAATAATTCCTAACACAGTTTTTTAGGATTGAGTTACAAGTGTCATGAAGCTTAATCCGTTAAATAATTCCTACAGAAATATGACATATTGATTATATTAGAAGGAATAATAATACAATATACAGGGTATATCATTTTTATAAATATGGTGAAATCTGGTTTATCTCTGTTGTTCCTGTTAACTTGGTTAGAATTAACTACAAAGTTAATCCATCCAAGTTCTATGACTTAGCAATGTAATGAAAAATACTTTGTTAAAAGATAAACGTAAAGTAAAAGACACATTTTTTC
Source organism: Chrysanthemum seticuspe (assembly GCA_019973895.1). Lineage (NCBI taxonomy): Eukaryota > Viridiplantae > Streptophyta > Magnoliopsida > Asterales > Asteraceae > Chrysanthemum > Chrysanthemum seticuspe. The sequence continues at coordinate 39,761,448 of BPTQ01000009.1, forward strand.
AACGTTTAATTCTATTTGCAATTAACAAAGAATTATACCCAAGTGTTTGTGGAACAGCACTTGGGATTGAATAACAAGTATGGCAATTCTCCTCACTAAACTTAAGCTAAGCTTAAGTAAAACTATGCTAAACCAACTAAGCTATTCTCAGGGACTTGGTTGTATTTGGAGGATAGAAATGTGTTTTTGAATGTCAACGCATTAAGTGCACAAACTTGTCAACCTCTCTACTCCTACTTATGGTCCTATATATACACAATTATTTACAACCGCTATTGAAAAAGACAAAGACATGCGTATTTTGTCTCTGCTATAATGACTACTTTGGGTATAGGACAATGGTGTTTCCTGAATAGCAGTGATGACACTGCTCTTGGACTTTAGCCTTTAAGGGAAATTTGATCTTTGCTTGATAGGGACTCCCCCTTATTCATTTCAAATTTGATCGAGAAACTCAAAGCTGCTGAAAACACAAGGTGACGGCGTCAGGTGTTATACGCGACGCCGTCGGAGGTTTCTGTGACGGCTCAGAAGCCAAAACTCCTAATTTCAAGCGACGACGTCAGGTTATAAAAGAGTAGACCGTCGCAACTCAGACGGCCTAGATGCAATCCAGACGGCGTCAGAAGCTGAAGACGACGGCGTCACAAGCATAAGGTGACGCCGTCGCAAGTCTAACGTGGCCAAGACGAAACCCTAATGATGGCGATCCGACATCGTCACAAAACATAAGGTGACGCCGTCGCAAGTGTAATCTTATACATAGAATCCGAATTTTTCAGTTTTTAGTGTGTAGTCTTTTGGAGTAAAAACCTAAACCGAACCAAGGGTATCTTGTACAGTATTTTAGGGTTCCAAAGCCTATCTTACATCAAGACAAGTGTTTACTTCATTAATACAATTATGTCTTTGATTACTTGTGTGTTTGCTTAGGGAATATGAAACTTAATTATTGAATATTGATTGGTTGTCTCTTATCTTAGTTGATTAATGATCTAGTAATGCGATAGGTCATTCGTTGTGTACTTAATGCTTGATTAAATCTTTGTGAACATTAGAATATGACTCCTTGAGTAGTTGTAAGCTAAACCATCCAAAGAGTGCCTTAGAGTAGGAGTTTATCATCCCTAGTGGGTTTTGTAGACGAGACCCTTTGGTAAGTTCAAAGAGTTAGGGAGAAACGCATACCCTACAACCTTAGACACACAACGCAACTAGGAATAATGACGTGACAATTCAACCACCAATAGGAGATAATTAAGGAGTAGTAAAACTTAAGTAAACACATCTTTAAACTATCATACGAGCACACAATAATTAGACATAGACTACATACACCTTAGATTAGATAATTAGATAAGTAGAGTAATCAGTAGCAATACCAACCCCCCAAATCCAATACCCCGAGATTCATACCTTTCCATTTCCTAAAAAAATATAAAAAAGATAAAAAATAATCTTCCTCAACCCCAACCTTAGCGTAGTAACTTCTTACTAGCATTCCTATTCCCCTAGAGAATGATATCAATACCCGTGGCTTACCCTAATACTACACTACAACGATTAGGTTCACTGCCTAGGGTGTTGAAAAACTTGCTCGACGAAAAGGAAGTTCCTTTGACCCCGAACGACGCGTGTAGCGTTATCAGTCTTTCTCTTAGGCTTGTCCTGAGCTTCCTGAAGATGACTCACCGAGTGACTGTTCACTCAGTGACTTAGTAGATGTTCACGGATATTTAACACTTAGTGTAAGTGAGAAAATGTCTTCTTCTTACACTGATGATACATAAAAGAAAGTAAAGGATACTTATTCAACATAAAACATTCTTCATTCATAGATTACATCAATCCTAAATATAGCTAAACAGATAATGTGTACAATATTCTCAGTCCAAATAGAATCCCAAACTTTCTAGCTTCATTCTCTTAGACTTGAGCTTTTCTTGATCAGGGTGATCAACAATATTTTTCCTCAGGCCCATGTTAAACTTTGCATTCTTAGTGGTCTTGAAATTTGATGCCATTACCATATATCCAACCATGGAATCAATCCCTGCAAGGTCAATGTCAATCCATCTTTGGAAGCCTTGATTCCCATAAGCATCGATGAAGAACATTCCATACTCAGGCTCTTCTATAACCATATTGCTGACAAGGGGAACTTCTTCAAGAGGGATACAATTTCAGTCAAGTCTAGGTACCTTGATTTCAGGTTCAGGCTCAATCTGATTCCTCTTTCTCCCTGAGGATTGAGCTTGTGACTATTGAGAAGAAGCAGGAAGGGCAGACTCAATTCCAAGATCTTCAAGCATTTTCTTCAGTCTTGCGTACCTGTTGCTCAGTGATGTCATCGAGTCCTTGACAATGATGTTCCTTTTCTTTTCAATAATTGAACCCATTTCATCTAGCTCAGTGATCCCAAAGTCAGAGAACTTGAACGGATCATGTACTTCAAACTCTGTGATGGGTTGGTCTTTGGTTGAATATTCACATATGTGATGGGTTCAAGCCTTAGTCTTTGTTTCATGGTCCAGTTATACTGCTCAATCCTCTTTTTCCTCAGCTCAACCATTTTTTTGCCTTCTCAGAATGTTGTTTCTTGAAAGCCTCTTAATTTTCATACCGAGCTTTTAATAATTTGACTCCTGACATTGTCAGTGGTGACCTTCTTTAGGTCAATGGAAAGTGTCTGAGCATCTTCCTGAACAATCTTAACCACTTCAGTCTTTGTTAAAGCTAGTCTCCTTTCTTCTTCAACTGCCCATTTTAGTTCCTCTGTTAGGAATTAGAAAATTCCATGTTAAAGTGTCGGTCACCCCAATTATGATCTATCATAAGTTAGCTCGTAGACGTGTCATTATTTTCATTGTTTAGTAGTTTATTAGTTATTTAGTAGCGTAGTTTAGTGTAGTGTAACACCTTGGAGAAAGGACGGGTCTTTACCCACTGTATACCTGATCCACAGGCCGATAGGAGGTCGTTGAGTCTGTAACTATAAATAACCCTTCCATCCATGGAAGGGGTGGTGCTTCTCATTCAATCTAATATTCCATACTTTGTGTAAACCTCTAGCAAGAACATCCTCTCTCTTTACTAACTCTCTAACTATGGCAAACATGTATTTTGATCATCCAAGACCACCCGAATCATCAACACAATAAATATTACGATCCTACAATTGGTACCAGAGCCAAGGTTGTGTTGTTTGTAATGATTCGAATGGTTTTTATATGGTTCTTTTTGTGTTTAAGTGGTTTTTACGTGGTTTAAAATTAAAATTGATTGGTTGTTGTTGATTTTTATGAGCTGCTAGCATACTTGGTTTTTGATATTATGAATCTGCTTTTGATATTTAAATGGTTTTTTAAGAATCTACTGGTGATGTTCTTGATACGTGGTTTTTAAAGAATGGTTTTTTAAGAATGCTTTTGATACGTGGTTTTTGATATTCGAGTGCTTTTGATATTCTTGGTAGAGACATGGTCATGTTCTTGGTAGAGACTTGTCTTCATTAATGTCCAGATTCATTGTATGGTCAAAAAGTCAATGGCAACTTGTCCATTTATTTTCTGTATCAACTTGGATATTCGTTGACTTTTTTGAAAGTCAATAGAGAGTTGGTTAAAAAATATGGCGACTTGTCCTTTCAAAATGCTTTTGAGCATTTTGTCCTTTTACTGGTATGCAAGCTGTGTCCAGATTCAAAGTTTGTATAGCGACTTGTCAAATATTAATTTGGTCAAAAAGTCAAAAGCGACTTATCTTACTTAGCGACTTGTCGTACTTGTAAGCGAGTTGTGGTTTACTTAGCGACTTGTCAAAAGCTGATTTAATATCAAAGTTTTAGACAAGATTCAATTTGACAGCAAGAAGATGGAGATTTAGTGACAGAGTAAACATCAGATACATTCATCATCAAAGACTCATACCTAAGATTCATAAACCAACAACTACTCATGAACCACAACAAATTACATCCATATCAATACCTAAATCACAAATATCAGAATCACAAGTCTATCCTATATCATGCAAAGTTTAAATACCAATCTAATCTCATCAGTTTATACAATCCAATTCAAATAGATGATAACATTACAAAGACCAGAGTTCTCGAATATTATGGATCTCAGTTTTTCTTTCTTTGTGAGTGGTTGATTAAACTCTTAGACCTTAAAGATCTTTACACAAAAGAAGAACACATCACAGATCTTACCTTTTTGGACTTAGAATGAAACGACATATATTACCTCAAGATCTCCGTGTGTAACAAGACTCTTTGCTGAACATAACACCATCATCGATCTTTGTGAAGCAAGGCTTCAATGTTTAATTTTCGATTATTAAAAGAAAAACAAAACAATTTGTTTCATTTTTTCTTTTCATTCGACTGGTACGAAAATCAAAATCTTTGACAAAAGGCTCATCATAAGTTATGTTCGAGACATGAAAACAAGTTTAACAATTAATGTTAAATCGTTGTTTTTTCATTTGCTCGTATATACTAAGCTGAAAAAATGTAATTAATTGAAGATGAACCTACCTTGATAAATCGAGCTTTATCTCGTGGCTGTCACATAATCCCTCAAGCCATCTCTGTGGCGAGGATTAACATTCGTTTCAAGATGTGTTTCAAGATCTGAGAACATTTCGTCAAGAACTTTGGGTGGAACATTTGTGATATGGGATTTGTGAAGTACCGTGAGTGTGTCTGGGTTTTTTTTTATTATTATTGTTTGGAGGCGCCTGATTATGTGAGATTGTTTGATCATTGGAGTTATTTTAGGGTTGGTGATGTTTATTATTTGTCTGTTGTGATATGTAGTGGGATTAGGGGTTAGATTGTTCTGTCAATGCGTTTTTATATCCCCGAAATTAGGGTTAGTATCATTTCTAACGGGCCTTGAGTTATTATATGGATCGGATGTTATCTTGTAGTGTATGGGCCTCATTCATAATATTTGAAGTTGGGATGTGTATTGTACACTTACATGGGCCTTGCTTGTCTTAGTTTTAATTTTGGAGTGATAATTTTGGAGTGACTTGGTATATTAAACTCGTGGGTTGACATGAATCACTAAGCAATATTGAAAATTATCCAATTTACAAACGTTCAATCGTTTTTGTGAGTAGGATTAAGGATTATACCCCGGTTAATGTATACCCCGGTTAAGTGGTGATTGTGTCCAAATATGAGTGAGATTGATAACTCTTGTCATGGGCCGAAATATTATGATGAAATGATGGGATGATATGAAATTAAATTTTATCTATTGGATCAAAGGGTAAGATTGATATTGGATCGGGCATTGATCACGATGACCAACTGGATGTTGCTATGGGCAGATTACATCTACTAAGAGATATGAGCTTAAAATTTGAGAAAAAGATGGCTAAAGGGTCTTGTACGAGTATTTCTTATGAGATTCTTGTGTTGATTATATGGGCTTAAATTTGAATATTGGTTCATAGATATGAGATTTGGATTATATGTTTTGCTCAAGAGATTTGTTAAAGTGATGCGATTTGATGACTTGATTCGGTGTGCCATGTGATTAGATGATGAGGTTTGAGGTGTTAGGCGATTGAATGCTTTGGTTTTTTTACGTTTACACATAATACACTATTTCAAGGCTTGAAGTGTTTATTGAAAAGGTTGACTATCGGGTTGTTTGAACGGTATTTCTTATTTGAATTTGAAGTGAGGTTTTTCCGGGCGCGCGTACTTATTTTCGTCTTCTTTCTTTCTACCCTTCCGCGAAGATGACTTGTTTAGGCATATAAAGAAAGTGATAAAGACTTGACTATTTAGTTACGGTTGTGATTCTTTCTCGCTTAACCCACAAAGTAGCTATCACCTCGGTGTCTCACGCAGTTAAGGATATGTCAAGAGGTTTTGTACATTGGGTACACCGTTTCTTCTTCACAAGGATTAGTACAAGTTTAAGTAACAAATCTAGGGAATTCTACTTCATGATCAAGTTTGGTATATCGGGTTTACTTCTCCATGTGGTCACATCATCAGCCAACAGAATGTGTGTATAATGTGTTTACCAAGGTGTTGATTGGATGATTGATGATTTTGCTGATGTTGGATTATGAACAGTTGATGAACCGCTGCATGTTCCCCTAAAACAAAGATTCACTGAAACCAAAGTTGTCATAACACATTCAAGCTGACATTGTTTACGGTTTTGTCTTGATTTTGTAAAATCCCGCGAAAGAACCTATTTCTCGGTTTAAATCATAGACTTGTAAAATCCCGTGACAATTGAAACATCCTGGCAATAGTAAAGTGCATTTCCGGATCTATCTTACGGTTTATTTTTGGTTTTGTAAAATCCCGCGAAAGAATCTATTTCTCGGTTTAAACCATGGAATTGTAAAATCCCATAATGATAGAACCATCCTGGAGAAAGGAAAGTGTAATTCTGGATCCTATCTGATGCTGGTGCTACGGTTTCTGCTTCAAAGAAGGGATAAAAGGGTGTACTTCATGAATTGGATGTGTGTTTGGATATTCGTCATGGCGGTTTGGTTACTTCAAAGTTTTACGGGGTTATGCTCATTAAACCATGGTCGGGATGAAACCATTATCAGAGTTCACTTAAAACGTCAAAGGAGGCTAGAGTTGAGCTTTTAACCAAGAAGATGTGACAACGGAGTTAATTCACTATTATTTATTTGAGGTTGAAGTGAAATATCACGGGCAAGTGTACTTAGCATCTGAAGGTATCGGGGATGGTTGGATGAAGATTCTTCATGATCCTTGTTCAAACTTATTATCAAAAATGAAGACTTGGAAATCTAGTTATTGTTGGGTGTCTTTTACCTTTTCTTTTACCACTTGGGGGAATTAGGCTCTTACCACTACAAAATAACTATCACTTTAAGGAGTTACGTTGTAGTGCTCAGTGTCACATTCAATTATGGATTTTCAAGAGGTAATGTACGTCTTATACATGATGGTTGGTTGGTTGAAGAGTATAGAGTACATAGAGAGTACTTAGAGATGCTAATGGAAATCGGCACCGCTATTTGTTACATATGTGCAAGTATAAGTCACGAGTTCGGGGTAGTTTACTTCAGGGTCAAATTCATCATATTGGGTTTTCTCCATCAGTTGTCACGACAAAGAGCCTACTGAATGATAATGGGGTTGATTACATGTTTTGCTAAGAGAGCAGAAAAGAGAGAGATAATGACGTCTGTTCACATCAGTTCAGGCCTCGTACTTCAACATTATGACGTATGAACACAACAGTTCATGCCTCGTACTCTAAAGAAAAGAAAAGTGTATGTGTCAGTGCGCTTTATCTTCTGAAGAAGAGAAATCTTCTCTATTATGACCATTCTCATCAACATGCTTCATACTTTTTCCATGCGCTTCAGTCATCAAGTGAACCAGGCTACCACTGATTGTTTTCTCATTCCACTTGCTCGATTATAATGAAGATGGCGACATCATGTGCTTATTTTGCGGGAGAAAAGTGTGAATAGAACATTCGGATGATTTTCACTTATTTAATCAAGAATGGCATCTCAATATGCAATTCTTGAGGGGGAGAAGAAGTGTGAATTTTTTGCATTGTTGATTGATATTAGAGAATATAAATGGTCATACGGCTCTAAACTCATGTAAGAACCGAGCTTCTTCTTATCGGGTCATCTTCACATGGAGTTTTTCTCTTCTAAGAGCCGTTGGTTGACATCTTCACTCGGATTGATGAGTTTATCGACAAAGTGCTTCCGGTTAATGCTTCACGTATACATCGACATGATGATTCCGAACAATCTCTCTGTTCTTGTTTGATGTGATTGGTAGTTTGGTGTTACCATCTTGTGTGTTCGTTGCGGCCTGATTGCTGATTTCCTTGATGAACATCTTTCTGTTCTTGTTTGATTGGGAGGGATTCTAGTTAAGGGGATTTGCAAGATGTAAGTTAATTGGGATGCTTTTTGGTGGGATGTTTTTTAGTGTGAGTTGAAGATGTTAACTATCTATTCCTCAACTGGACAATCTAGAAGAAGGTCGAGTCTACAGTCGGTTCTACATTTTCTATTGTATGATTAGAAGACTAAAAGACGAGTTGCATGTGATTATCAAAAGACTTCTTCTTATTCTTGGCACTTATCAAACAGATTGTCAGTTTAAGGGAGAGCACTAATTGGGGGAGTTTGAAATGCCAAATTTAATCCCTAATTAGACTTGCTCACGTTATTCTTCAGCAAGTTGACTCTCACAGATACATCTGAGCTAATGATGTTCTTCTCAAAATATTTCTAGTACACGGACTTACAAAGAGTTGTTGATTCTGAAGTGTCAAAAACCAGCAAGGAGTAAGGAGATAAGCACCTAAACGCGAGTAAACTTGATGAACTTAATACTTCTAAGTAATTGAAGATATCCCGGGAAGACAAATGTTATTACCTGCAGAGAAACTCAAGGTTTGACTCATGACGAGTAAACTTGATGAACTTAATTCTTCTAAGTGATTGAAGATATCCCGGGAAAACAAATGTCAGGACCGCAGAGAAACTCAAGGTTTTACTCATCAAGGCGTTTAGTGTTAGTATTTCATCTACGTGGGGGAAGTGATGTTAGAGAAAGTTTCTGAAGATAAAAGAGGTACACTAGTCTGTGGTGATTTCAATGGTATCACAATGATCAGGGGAGAGAGATTGTGTACATTGGGGATGCTCAGTTGTTTCACTTGAGGGCTTAATCAGTGATTCAGAGATATAATCACTTATTTCGGAGTTGAACATCCGCAGAGATTGTTATCCGCAGAGGTAATCAGTGACTTGGCTTGCTTCTTCAATGTTATCAGTTTTTCCTTCCTTGGGTATTGGTATACTTCGAATACTTGAGCTTCATACACGATCATCAGGGAAGAAAAATGTGAACATGGGGAGGTGTTTTCATTCCCCTCATGATGTGTATTCGGGAGAGCTCTTGGGTATTGGTGTACTTCGGGTTCTTGAGCTTCATACATGATCATCCGGGAAGAAAAATGTGAACATGGGAAGGTGTTTTCATTCCCCTCATGATGTGTATTTGGGAGAGTTCTTGAGCATAATACAAAGAGACTGACTGCATCAATTCAACTACGTGGGGGAAGTGTTCTCTTGACACCTTTTTGGAATGGATCGCTTCAGACTTCAGTGGGAAAAAGAAATTTGAGAAGATTATTTATACGTGGGATGATACGTTGTTGTTCTTGTTGATGATATAACCTCGAACGAAGAATCACGGTGATTATTCTTGAAAGGAGCAGCGGGATTTATGATAATGTTGTGCTTCTATGTGCACCTGGCTAAGGCAAGCTTGAAATAGAGCTTCAAATCTGCTCAGCTAAAGGATTTTCGGTTTGGGGGGAAGCTGCCAAAGTCTCACTTTCAGATGGTTCAATTTCTTTCTTCGATTCAAGAGCCCTGGAAACTTTGGTGGTGAATGTTTAAGAGTTGATGACTTCTATCTTCTACGACGTGCTGCTCGATATCCTTATCTCGTTACTCGTATCATCATCTTCTTTAACTATATCATCTTCTCTATCTTTGTATATATTTATCTGAAAAACAAAATACAAAAATATAAAACCAACAAAAGAAAATATAAAAATATAAAACCTTCAAAAACCCATAAAAATCAGAAAATTTCAAAAATACGAAAAATATGTTTTCCAAGACATGTCTTCTGGTATCGATAACATCCACGGTCTTAGAAATGTCATTCAATAATGGCACAGGGACCATAGATGAAGTTCGAGCAGGAGGTGTAAATATTTCTTTCCAAAACATGTCTCTAAATATGGCTTACAGTTACTTCAGATTGTGACCCGTGCTTAAACTATGGCTTGCTATTATTTCAGATAGCAACCCGTTCTTTTAAAGGAAGGAAAGTGCTGCGCTAAACCTATTTTCAAAATATTTTGTGCACTTATCCTAAAAACAAAACAAGGAAAGTATGTCGAAGGACTGCTGTTCCTACACAAATGTTTTTCCGTCTAAAATTCTTCAGAAAAATATTTGGTGTTTTCATAAATGGTGGTAAATGAGTTGCTTTAAAAACAATCAGATTCAGAGTTTTTTGTAAAATTGAAAACTCAATCAATGACTTCAGCGCTTTTAAACTTTTCATAAAATGAGTCATGGATTGAGGGGGATAATGTTTTTCAACTCTACATCTTCTAACGGGCTTTCTTAATTATCCTAATATGCTTAATTAAAAATGATGTTAACCTATGTTGAAGGACTAGGTGCCTAGGATATGATTGCTAAGATTAGATGATTAGAGTTTGATGAACACATTATTCCCATACATTTATATGATCTGATTGATATGTTGCATTGACTGTTATTAGTCGATTGTTATTTGGGTGATGTCAACCACCATATATTTGTATGTGTGTTCACTAACGTATGCAGGTATATTGGTATAAAAGAATGTTCCCGATCCAGATCCCACAGTTGAAGATGATTGGATGCCGAAAGGAAAGGGTAACTATATCTTGGGTTGACAAATGAAGAAACGGAGCTTAATTGGACTTCTATGGAGAGTTGGCATAAATGCAACGTAAGAGGTCTCACTGCATCAGCAGATGGTTTTCTTCTAAGTGATTGAAGAAACGGAGCTTAATTTGACCTCAGTTGGCATTCAAAATGCAACGTAAAAAGAAGTCTCACTGCATCAGCAGATGGTTTTTCTTCCAAACCCTACAACAACAAAAACGGAAGCTTCTCATCCACCTAACGTATCTTTGTGCAGGGATAATAGTGATGATACCATTTTTCTAAAACTTTGAATAATATTGTTTTTGAAAATGGAAAAATATTGTTTTGAAAATAAATTGGACTAAATTTTGAAAATCACCGGACTTCTTTTTATCAAAACCTAAGTCACTCAATTATCGACTTCTGTCATCGATTGAGGGGGTGAGTGATTTAATTTAAAATACTTTCAAACAATATATCTTCAAAAGAGTCCATTTTGTAAAACAAAAAGTGGTGATCTAAAGATTTAATGTTATGTCATGGTATGATTTTCTTTAAAACTCAAAGATCTGTCAAAATGAAATTTTTTCTGTTCTTGTTTGATTGTGAAATTGTTTTATTTTACTTAAAGATCTCTTAAAACTTTCATACCTGACACTAACAATCTTTAATGTCTTAAAATGGTCCTTATCTGTCATCTTTCAAAATTGAATCTTGCCACGTCTTTCCCCAAATTTTTCTAAATGATTTAAATCAGTTGGGATCACAAATCTCAAATGGTTTGATATTTCTGATCGGGGTAGAGATCGTGTTTTAAATCTCAAATCTGTTTTAAATGGAATTGGTTTTAGTCCTTTAAAGGCACTCCTGCCTCCATGTGCCAAAAGATTTCAATATACATAATGCACATGTTGAGGAGGAGGATTTATCCAAAAACCAGATGAGTATTTAAACAAGGCCACATTTTCTCCCATGTTTTCTAAACCTAATTAAATCACTTGGGATCCAAAATCTCAAAGGGTTTGATATTTTTGATCGGGGGAGAATTTGTGATTTAATAATGAAATTTAATAAAAGGTGATCGTTTTGATTTAATTGTGCACGCTGCTCGCTCATATGTGCTAAGCGCTTTCGAATCTTGAAGTACATATTGAGGGGGAGCAAATAAACTATCGAGGTACGAAAGCTTTTTAAAGTGATTTATAAAGTACCTTGATTGAGTTTTAAATGGTTTCTTAATGGCTTGTGTGATCGTGGATGTACTTCAAAAGAACTCTTGCCTCAATGTGATAAAATGATTTCATATATCCTATGCACATATTGAGGGGGAGAATTTTACCAAAGAAATTCAAATGGCTTTTTCTAAGGAAATTGTGATCAAGAAATTATTTCAAAGAAATTATTTCAAAGAACTCTTGCCTCCATGCGCCAAACAATTTTAAATCATATGCACATGTTGAGGGGGAGCATTTTTCTAAATGATCAAAACTATTAAGGTACAAATGCTTTGATATTATATCACAAGTACCTTGATTGATTTTCCAAATGATTTTTAATTGGTTTCAAGAAGGAAAGAACAATACCAAAAGACCGACCAATTTACTTTATGCATGGTGTTATAAGGATGGTTAGGTTAGGTATTCGTTCCCACGATCCCGCCAGAGCCGGAGGGATCTACCCAGGGACAATCCACTAGATAGTGTAGAGTCCTTAGGTATATTGAAAAAAAAAAAGAGAAAAATGAGAAATGGGAAGAGTGCGGACTGAGACAGAGCTAGTACTGGAATAAACCCAACAAGGTTCTAGTAATGAAGTCTTGGTAAGCACTGAAGGGGTTGAAGAATGAAAAAGAAATGAATGTGAAAAAGGGTGAAAAGAAATAGCCCTCCAATAATTCAACCTTAGGGCAGTAACCGGGTTCAATACATATGCTACTGGTGCTTACTAAGGTAACACTGGTATTGAAGACAAGACGTCATGGACCCAGTGACGCACTGCACTACAACTTCCCAAGCTACTCAAGTTCCTCTTAAAAGGTCTTGTTTCATTCTCACGGGGAACCGACATAATCTATCGACTTTCTCTTAGAGATGGTTGATATTGAAGTAGGAGACCCTCTCCCTAGTCTCCGGCACAGGAACCAAATGTGCACTATTGAGTCTAGAGCCAAGAGATCATCCACAATATCTCAATTAGGACACAAAATTCATGAAGACTCACTGTTTCACACAATGTGGAAAGTGAGAATATATATTAAGAGTCCTACGCATTATCCTTGTGGTATTGCCAGAACATCCGAGTGATATGTTAAATATTCACGATGAAGATGGAAATCCTTCTAGAGCCAACATCAAACAAGCTCTTGGTGGGTGACATGTGAAATCTTGCAAAAGATCAAGCTTGTGACAACTGGATAGAAACAATGGGGCGATTCAATCTTGAATCAACCTTGGTCCAGGAATGCAATTGACGAATACTTTTGGAAAAACCGTTCGGTGTGCAAATCTTCTTTTCTCTAGCACATCGAATGTGTATTCATTTTCAAATTCAAAAAGTATCTCTGA
>BPTQ01000009.1:39779094-39923059 GCA_019973895.1 Chrysanthemum seticuspe
AAGCAAATTCTAACACCTATATAAACAAACCGAGCTGTGGTTTGTATGTGTGCATTCAATATCAGTTTTTGTAAGCAAATACTTTTCTGATTAATTGGAGAGCTTATTCCAAGAAACATTGTGTGTTCCAGTTATTGTTGTTTGTGTTTCTGTTTGTGATCCGATCAGGTGTGGGTCTTGATAAACAAACACCCTCTTGGATAAGGTTAGGTAGTGTCAAAATTGTTAGCTTATATAGCGGGCTTATGGCTTATTTGGTTTCGGCTCATGTTTCATAACCTCACTTTCTGTGTCTTATCATTTTGAAACTTTTCGGCTTATATAAGGTGTTTTTTTAAGAAGCCACAAAAAGTAAACTTATGAAACATAAGCAGAAAACCAAATAAGTCTTAAGCCCGTTATATAAGCTTAAACAAACACCCCCTAATTGGGTTTATGTTTCATAAGCTCACTTTCTGTGTCTTATTTTGAAACTTTTCGGCTTATATAAACCTTATTATGTCATAAGGTGTGTTTTTTTTTTAAGAAGCCACAAAAAGTAAACTTATGAAACATAAGCCGAAAACCAAATAAGTCATTAGCCCGTTATATAAGCTTAAACAAACACCCCCTTGGGTTTATGTTTCATAAGCTCACTTTTTGTGGCTTATTTTAAAACTTTTCGTCTTATATTCTATAAGCCCAAAAAAAGTGAGCTTATGAAACATAAGCCCAAAACCAAATAAGCCATAAGGCGGCTATATAAGCTGGAACATATTTTTGTTCAACTATATGCTTGCAAATGCTAGTGAAAACTTATTCGTAGAAATAATATGCATGTCAGAATGTTTAGAATAATATATCCTTGAAAAAGTAATATTAATGATTATTTTATTCTTGTTAGATGTCGGGCTCAAACTCACATAAAGCTGCTCGAGAAAAAATGGCGAAAACTAAAAGTAAGGAGAACAAGAGGAAGAGGCAGATGAAACACCGAATAGCAAAACGGCCAAGATTAAGAACAGGTAATGGATAGTCAATAGATTTTGATGAGCTAAAGCTATTAGAAGTGCAAACCATACATAGATGAACTACGTGCAGGTCAAACTCAAATTACGTTTGAACGTGATGATGTTAACAAAATGATGCAAAATTTGACCAAAAATAGAGTAAGAAAGCTTTAGCACAAATGATTATAGTCGATGAGCTCCCTTTTAGTTTTGTTGAGGGTGGGGGAACAATAAACAAAGGCTGGTTAATCTAAGGTATTATAGGTTTAAATCGTTAGTCTGTTATCCCATCTGCATAAATTAGGTCTCAAGAGGCTGATATGAAGTGGTTTGTTGCTGTTGTGATGAAGTTAGCTTATTTACTTGTGCTTTGTATCTTCATTGTCGATGATTATGTTACGTAGTTAGGGTTCAAATTGACGGATTTTAGATTTAGATCGTTAGGTTGAAGGTTTTGTGATCCAATCTGCATTTGTTACGCAATGATTTGTTGTGAATGACGTATATCGTGGCAAATATAGTTTTTTTTTTTTACTAAAAATTCTGAGGTTTATAATAAAGGTTTTTTGAAGTTGATGAGTTTGGTAACCAATTAGCCAATTAGGTTAAATTATGTGTTTGTAGATCTAGATCGTTAAGTTTAAGGCTTTGTTATTGGATCCGAAGGCTTTGGAGGTTGCTATTAGTGAAATGATCGTTTACCTGACTTTTAGATTTTGGCATTTAGTTATGCAGTTGTGATCACTTCTACTCACTAGATCTATTATGCGATATTGCATCTAGGAGATTGTTCTGTTTTTATGTTTGTATTTGAGTTATTAGTTTTTAACGGCATTTTTTTTGTAATAAGTGATCAAACTACACAAAATAATATGCTCACAGCTACGTGCACTTTGATGCGATTTGTTTGGTTAAGCGGACTAATGCTTGAGTTCCTACTGAGCTTAACATTAAAGCCTAAATTTGGTTTTTTTAGATTTCGATGTTTTATACGCCCACCTTGTGTCTAAACAGCTATACAAATATTTATGGTCAAAATGTCAAATAGTTGACCGGGATCTTTTTTTTACAGCTTCAGTGATGACGCGTCACTAAGTTGCCTGTTCGTGTTTTTCTTTGATCAGATCACATGATTGTTGTTGAGTCGTCATTTTGCCTATTTTGGCGATTTTAGGTTCAAATAGTTCATAGTTACAATCTGCAGCTGTTATCTTGTATTCGTTTCTTTAAAATCTATAAAGTTCCATTAACGGTTGGTTGACTTTGTCTCTAGATATCAATCAGAGGGTGCTTACCAATCCTTTCAGAAGGCTTTCTACCGAGAAAGAGATGAGTATTTCGATGGTGGGTCTGGATGGAGCTGGTAAAACTACCATCTTGTACAAGCTCGGCGAGGACATGGTTGAGAAAACCTCTGCTGAAGGTACTCCATTCTCTCTATTTGTTATTCCTATATACTAAAATGTATTTAGTAACGAATATGGAAGTCAATGGTTCATATTGTTTATTGTGGTTATATATTCATGTTGGCATTACTTGACTTCCTTTAAAGAAGATGAAATCCTCTTTATGGTGTGTGATTCAACATCAAAAAATTACTTCATCACAGTAACTTATGAAAAGATTTATTTATTTATTTATTTAAAAAAAAAAAAAAAAATCTCAGTAAGGTAGAGGGTCGCTTATCAATAACATTGGTGACTGCTGCTTTAGTTTCGATTGGCTATTAAATCACAATTACCAAGATGTGTATTTAGCTTCATTCGATTTTTATTTTGTCTGTGCAGGATGTCATTTGGAGACTCTTGTGTACGATAACATCACCCTCAATGCGTGGGATGTTAGTGGTGCACATAAGGTACAGACGTTTTTTTGTTTTACATCTTCTGAGTACCAATACGGTTCACTTCGCATCTATGCCAAGGGAAAACTGCAGTGGGATGGATGTACTGTGAAGATACACACTTAGTGTTAGTGAAATAACTGGTGTACGTCAATGTATTATATGTGCAGACACGGTTGAAAGGGATCGATCTCAAGGACACAAAGGGTCTCATCTTTGTGGTTGACAGCACTGCTAGGGATACAGTAGATCGGGCAAGAGATGAGCTGCACATGTTGTTGAATGAGGTAAATATTTGTGTTGAACGCATATTCTAACACTATAAGCATAAATGAGTTGATGCATAATATATTTAGTGGAATACTAAATTTTACATGTGTGTATTTATATACTATCACTTATGGTGATGCTAGTTCTTCTTGTATTTGCCAACAAAGGAGATCTGCCTAATAGAATGAACAAAGCTGAGGTCACCGAGGGGCTCGGCCTTTCTTCCCCTCTCCGACAACGCCACTGGTAATGTTTCTCTGAAAGTTTTATTTATTTTTTCAATATAAGACTTTTTGAATATTGCCGGGTATAACCAGTGATACCATGACCAGTAGTAGAATACATTAGTGAATGGAGAGACCAATCTTGGGGAAGAGGAAGAAGGAATAGAGAGAGAACAATGAAGATGAAAATAATATTATATTGGAGACAGATTTAATTGTTCCCGAGATGTGCAACTCTTGCTTATCTTATCTTTTTAATTATCGATAAAGTATTTCGGTGATTTGAAAATCGGTTATTGGGAGGGGACAACTGACAAGTATCATTTTGGCTTAAAACTAAAAAGAAATCAATAGTATAATAATTAGCAACTTATAAAGATAGAGTATATAAACCTAAGTATAAAAATAGTTAATATATGTATGAAAATTATGAATCTGTTATTATTTATTTATGTCATCTGGTTTTTAATTTTGAGACTGGTCCAACGGGTTTAGTCAGTGAACCGACACTCTCATCAGATTGATGTCTACTCCAGTTTTAAAACATTGGATATTTGGTCACATTGTAACCTTTATGGAAACAAAACAGTTAGCTTAAGTTCTCTGGTCGGGGGCTGATTAGGGCAAATTCATATGGACGATACTCATACTAGGGCTGGCTAGCTGATGGAAATCTTGATCAAGGACGTACCCTTTTAGGGAAAAAGACGGTTACACATAGGCTAAGGACCTTAGTCTTTCTTTTCTCTAAAAGGGAGTTTAGTGCTTACTCGCTGTCATATCTGATCCTTAGTGAGGCCTAACCAGTTTCAGTTCGAGTCCTTATTCAGATCGGTTTTGTCCCGATCTTCTCCGATTTCAGGACTTCAAACAATTGTGAATTTTGGGTTAGGAGCATTGCCTGCTACAGTAGAGGTGGCAAAATGAGTCATTTCATTGACAAACTATTTTATTGAGTTCTGAAATAGTTATTATATCAAAATAATAAAAATCTTTTATTAGTAAAGTGATTTAGAAGATTTTATGCATTTTGATGACTTTTTACTTCATTAAGACTTATATTACAATTTCTTCAACAACATTTTGCGAACCAAACAGACCCTTAGTTCTTTGGTTTTTAACATTCAAATTTTATTTTACACTTCGTATTTCAGTTAAGTTAAACCAATCTGTTTTATAAATTGTTTTTTCTTTTTAACTAATAATTGTTGCAGATTACTTATATTTATGATTTTACGTTTTTAAGTTTGACTTAGTTTTGATAACACTGTAAGCTGATTGATTTTGTTTTACAGTCGCGTCCTAGACACATGTGCTACTACTGGTGCAGGACTTTACAAGGGGCTGCACTGGCTCTCCAAAAGAATTAAGCACACATGTGATGTTTCTTGTGAAGGAGTTAGCAATGGGCTGGCCTGGCTCGCAAACAGTAGTGCTAACAAGGCATGTACTCACATCTTTTATCGAAACAACTATAAATGATTCATCAAACTTTAATCTATTTTTTGTCAAAAAATGATTAAATTATGGATTGCCAAATGGTACATAATATGCATCAGTTTGTTCAAAATTGCTCTTACAATCTTGTGTTTGTATTTTCCCCTTTTATCAGAACTACGACGATATGCCCACTGGTTATACTTCCAAGCCGACTGATGAAGAGTTAGTGGATATTCTTGATCGATTAAATAATGGAGAGGATATTTCAGAGGATATTTCACCTGACAGAGTGGCACAAGTAAATATCTTCGACAATCATCCGGCTGTAATAATCCGTAAGTATCAATTATTAATTAAATTAAATTGTATATATGTTACAACCCGTGACCGATTGACCAAAGATTTTGAACTTTGACCCAAAAGACTCGGACCAAGACCAACTTTCCACTCCTTTTTTTTTAATAACCTTGCAAAAATGTATTACCTTTTTAACCCATGAAAGTATTTTTAAATTAAAGTATACTTATTTATCTTTAAAATGACGGGTGGTACGACTATTACGGACTTACGGTTTATTTTATATGATTTTTAGAAGATTGACAAAAACTATAAAAATATCATTTATACAATGACGAAAGCATAGGACCATATGCTAAAAATACCATATGGCCATATCCTGGCCATATGCTCTTATTAACGTTTCTGAAGCAACCATATGGCCATATGCCGAAATTACCATATGGTCATATTCTGGTCATATGCCCTTATTAAAGTTTCTGAAGCAACCATATGGCCATATGCTGAAAATACCATATAGCCATATATTTTTGCACTTTTTCTATTCCGGAAACCATACTTCCGAGACTCGAAAATTAACTAAACTTTCCGGAACTCTTTAGGACATTATATATTTTATAGAAACGTAGAGTTACGACATTCTTAACAATCAAGGACCCATCTTCTAAAATAAAGAGAATAACCAATTCGACCCATTTAACCCGTTAAGTGCAATTACCTAAGGAATCGCGCGCGCTTAAACAAAAGCATAACTTAACATTCATAAACATGCCAAGGATACACAAACATTGTTTTATAACCCATGACGACTAAAAATGGGTAAAAGAGGCTATTTGCCAAACGCCCCCTTAACGTTGACTAGAACCATAACCATGTACCATAAAGACTTCATAACATATACACATACTTAACCCATGACTTGAACGTGAACAAAAGACCATATATGACAACAAGACCGCTAAGTAACAAAATGACCATATAAATTGAAGTTATACCAAAATGAACAAGACACTTCGGGGTTCACAACTTCCAATGCGTTGATCCAAAAGACGGTCTTCTATTTAACGCCTCCAAAAGCTAATTTTTCCACTAGGCTAAGAACTAAACCTTATCTTTACATTTGTTCTCTCCACTTGTACCATTACCAAACAAGCAATAAGCATAACATTCACATATCTAGCATTGGATCCAAGCTAATAATCATTAAACAAGCTCCATAGACCTTTTACATTTGCACATCATTAACATTAATATTATAGAACATTAAGTTACCTCAATACTCCCTAGCTCACTACTTCTACACTTGCTTCTTATGACAAGATTAACCTTAGTTAGTGACTAATTTTTCTAGGAAGATCATCGGGAAGATCACAACAACCAATCTCTAATCATTCCATCAAAACCTCATAACCAAACCCTAATTCATACTTTGGGGAAGTACTTACTTGATGTAACAATTCCAATTAACGGATCCTTATAACTTTGAGGGTACTTCAAGATGATCATCATCAGCTTGGATGACAATTGAGATTTTCCCTCCTCTTTCCCTCTCTATATAAAACGTCACTCACATACACACCCAACACTTCTCAGTTATTCTTCTAAGTTCTAGATTGGTCTAGGTAGAGATATTTATTTGATCCTTGGTCATATGGCCATTCTAGTCCTTGAAGTCTCACTTTTCTTATTTAACCCTCAACACTTATTACTAATTTGCATACTTGCGCTAAAATTTTATATCATTATATCTCTTTATATTATATGGCATAAAACATTACCTTTTCGGGTTTCGGGTGTAGTAATTCACCCCCCCCCCCCCCCCCCCCCCCCTTTTAAATAGGATTTCGTCCCCGAAATCTATTCTTGAAATAAATGAGGATGTTCCTCATTTTCTCTTCCGGCTCCCATCTAATACTCGTGCCCTTTCGATGCTTCCATTGTACCTTTACCAATGGGATTTCTTTGTTTTTTAGTTGCCTCACCTTCCACCCTAGTATAGCTTCCGGCTCTTCTTGCGAAGTTAGCTCCGGATCAATCTCAATATCATTCAAAGTGACCACATTTGTCTCGTCCACCAAACACTTCCTTAAGTATGATACATGAAAGGTATTATGAATGCCTTTCATTTCTTCTGGCAAATCCAAAACGTATGCTACCTCACTCAAGATTTTAAACGTTACTATGAACCGCGGACTTAGTTTTCCTTTGTTTTTTTAACCTAAAACGCCCTTCCACGGAGAAACTTTTAGCATAACAAAATCACCTACTTTAAACTCGATTGGTCTTTTACGGTTATCGGCATAGCTCTTCCATCTATCTTGAGCCGCCTTAAGTCTTTCCCGAATTGTCTCAATCTTCTCGGTTGTTGCCAACACGACATCAGTACTTGCCAATTCTTTACTCCCGACTTCTTACCAACACACGGGCGTTCTACATCGTCTACCATAAAGCATCTCATTGGGTGACATCCCTATGCTAGAAGGATAGCTATTGTTGTAAGCGAATTCAACCAAAGGTAAATGATCATCCCAATTTTCTCCAAAGTCGATCATACAAGCTCGTAACATGTCTTCTAATGTTTGAATCATCCTTTCGATTAGCCCATCGGTTTGAGGATGAAAAGCCGTGCTCATATGTAATTTTTTTGCCTAATTCTTCTTGAAAACTTTGCCAAAAGTTTGCACTAAAATTTTGTATCATTATATCTCTTTATATTATATGGCATAAAACGTTACCTTTTCGGGTTTCGGGTGTAATAATATATACCATAAGCTGTTGATTACTATTTTAATTCTAATTATACCTTCAGGAAACTCTGATGATCTCCTTCCCTGTATGCTTGACACGTGCAAGTACTACTTGTTCCACTGCAAAGTACCTGGAGATTCATTACTTTGTGCACTCGGTTATCGCGACATTCAAGATCAAGCCAACGGTGTCTGGGAACCGATCAGCTATGCTTTTGTCTTCCCGTACGTCCGTTCTAACGGAACAGAAGGAATGGGAGGAGTACAAAGATTCCGCTACAAACCTTTGAATGAAACTACCAGCTATTGGAGGATGGATATGTACTGTGTTCCAGACGTGCCGCGCCCGCAGGTAATTGTAATTTCATTACTTAGTAATTGTGTTACTTAGGATAATTAGCAAAGACTTAAAAAATATCGGGGTGGGGGGATTGTATTTACAAAAGGGTAAGATTGTAAGGCCGTCGACCACTTGTGATATATCAGTGGATAGTAGTAGGGAGATTGTACAAGGTCAGTTGTTGTTTTGTATGGTAGGCATAAGGGTGTGTATGGGGGAAGTTTACATTATTGTAGGAGATGTCACCTACTAGTCTACTACCACATCTTGTTTTCCCTATACCATAAGTAGTGAGCGAACATGGTATTGTGGCAGTGGCGGAACTTGAGAGTGATTTTATAGGGGAGCTGAAATCGTTAAATGTTTAAAATTTTGTTCCTACATAAGAATCTTTCAGACTTTCGCATTGTCACATACAAAATAGAGATGAACAGTCACGATAAGTAAAATATAACAACTAAGCTCAAAGTCTTGGTACTTAAAAACCGGACCTAAAATTGATATTCTTGATTTCAAACATCAAATACATAATAATCAGGAGCTGTATTTGTCGAACAAAATTACTAAGCATATTTCACGAATAATAATAAGTAACCAATTGTTTCAAAACCTCATAAACTGCTTCGCGTAACTTATTGGCTATAGAGAAGTGTGAGGTTTTGGATGCTCTAGGTTCAAACTACTTGTGATTTATCTGTTGGTGAAAATTGCCGAGTTTGTTGTATGTTGGAGATCCTGGTGATAGTGGGTACTTAATAATACTCTGTCATGTTTCAGGTACTCTAGTTATAACATCGATAAGTGATATAAGATTGTAGAACATTATGCTAGAAATGTATGTTCCTAACCCGATTGTTGGAGTTATGAATATTGTATTTTATATATCAGGTAATTAGGATGTATCTAGTTAAAATTAAAATGGGGCTCATTGTCTTCGTTAGATAATTTAAAATCTGGTTGACCTTCCTCTTGTTGGCGCAGAACTTTATTGCTTGAGCTTCTGTAAATCTCTAGATTACAACTGTAATGGTACTCTTATAAGTAACCGACTTATATTAGTGACAGAAAATTGGAATCAGTCCTGGATGTATGGTTGAGGTAGACTCTTTTGTGACAACTTTTTTTCTTGAAACTATAGTCGTAGGCTCGTAACATTATTTTTTTGTGCTTGAAGCATCAACAGCTTCTTAATCTAGGCCGTTGGGATCATTAGCTAATAGAAATGAGTTTTTCTTGCCATACCATAACCCATCTCCCCCGTATTTAGTTATTCTGAAATGGATGATTCCGCTCTTGCTGTTGTCGCTTTGCAGATGCTAAAATCTCTGCTTAGACCTTTTTTACCATATAAACATAGGTCCAACATAGTAGTGTTTACTACCTCTATAATGGTCATACTCATGGCAGAACAGTTGTAAGTGCACATCTCGAGTCAGACCTTTTAATTCCACCAATCTGTCATTCATAAGTCGGCCCATGCTGCTGTAGCTAACAAGCTGCACATGTCCTGAATAACAGGCCCAAAAACCCATGTTACCATGTGTGTCCCTTCCCTAGGTTGTAATCAGCCAACGTCAATCTAAGCTACCTATTACTTGTCAAATGAGAGTATCCTTTTATGTGATTTTTCTGTTAGTAATAGTAGTTTTGTGGTGCAGCCGGACCTGGTACTTTGCAAAGTTTTTGAGAGTGCGAACTCAGAAAACGCAGTGGCAATGAGACGTATAGCCGCCCATACGAGAGAGGTACGGGAATCACTCTGCAGGCGGTCTGCACACCGTGCCAAAATTAAGCTGTTGGAGGCGGCTATGCATGAAGAGAGGACGAAGGAGGAGAACGTTCAGGTTGAGTTAGGGGGTCAAGTACTACGTCTTGTAAAAGAGGTGCAAAATTATGACCGTGACGAGCATAAGGAGGCGGATGTGATTGATCCACCAAATAGGGAAAGAACAAGCTAGTGCAAAAAGTTTAGAAAACAACAAATTGGAATAGTATATCAAGTTTGTAGTTGGTATTTTGTGTACGTAATGTAACTGAAATTTTGTTATTCTAACTGGAATTTTAAATGGTTATCATTGCAAGTAAATATTCGTAGTGGGGCACAAATTCTTTGACGTATATGTTTGTATCTGCAAAGTTGATTTTGAATGGAGATTTCTAGGATATCCACATCTTATAAAAAACAAAGAGTAAATTACACGGATGGTCCCTAAGGTTTGTCAAAAGTTTCACTCATAGTCCCTGAAAGTTTAAAGTTGCATGGATAGTCCCTATCTCTGAAAAGAATAACAGTTACGGTCCCTTATTTAACTGCTGTTAACTAAGTTCCGTTGTAATTTACACTTTTAGCCCTTTTGGTTAACAATCGTTGCCTCTTCAGTCCTTTATCATAACGGACGTTTATAATTTAAAGATTTTCGAATTTAGGCACGTTTTTATACGTTTTCTTACGATTTCATCCGTTTTCGTCCGTTTTTATACGTTTTCGTCCGTTTTTATACGTTTTTATTCGTTTTCATCCGCTTTTATACGTTTCATTCGTTTTTATACGTTGTCGTCTTTTTTTATACGTTTTCATCCATTTTTCTTATGTTTCCATATGTTTTCATCTGTTTTAATAAGTTTTCGCTCGTTTGCTTATATTTTTTTTACATTTTCGTCCTTTTTATATGTATTCATCCGTTTTTCTTTCATTTTTATACATTTTCATACGTTTTTATCAGTTTTCATATAATTTCATCCGCGTAATACATTTTTTTATCCATTTTTGTCCGTTTTTATACGTTTTTCTACGTTCTCATAAGTTTTTCATCCATTTTATCCGTTTACTTATGTTTTAATACGTTTTCATCCATTTTTATACGTTTTCGTCCGTTTTTATACGTTTTTCATACGTTTTAATCCGTCTTTATACATTTTATTACGTTTTATATGTTTCATACTTTTTTATATGTAAGAAAAACAAAAGAAAATGTATAAAAACGGATAAAAGCAAATTAAAACGTATCGAAAGGGCGAAAACGTATAATATTAAAAAGAAACGTATGAAAACGGATGAAAACGTATGAGAACGTTGTAAAAAGTACAAAAACGGATAATAGTAGACGAAAATGAATAATAATGAACGAAAATGGATAAATACGGTGATATATACGGATGAAAACGTATAAAACAGACAATAGCGAATTAAAACAGACAAAAACGAATAAAAACGGATAAAAACGTATAAATACAGATGAAAACGTATTAAAATGGACGAAAACAAATAAAAACATATGAAAACGAATAAGAATGGACGAACACGGATAAAAACGTATTAATACGGATGAAAATGTATAAAAACGGACAAAAACAAATAAAAATGGATGAAAACGTATAAAAATATATGAAAACGTATAAAAACAGACGAAAAAGGATAAAACGTGAGAAAAACGTATAAAATCAGACAAAAACGTACAAAAATAGACCAAAATATAAAAAAAATGTAAGCAACGGGCGAAAACGTATAAAAACGTATTAAAAGGGATGAACACGTAATAAAAACGGATGAAAACGTATAAAAACGGACGAAAACGTATAAAAACGGATGAAAACATATAAAAGCGGAAGAAAACGTATAAAAACGGACGAAAAGGTATAAAACGGACGAAAACGGATGAAATCGTAAGAAAACGTATAAAAACGTGCCTAAATTCGAAAATCTTTTCATTATAAACATCCTGTTATGATAAAGGATTGATGAGACAACGATTGTTAACCAAAAGGGCTAAAAGTGTAAATTATAACGGAACTTAGTTAACAGCAGTTAAATAAAGGACCATAGGTGTTATTCTTTTCAGAGTTAGGGACTATCCATGCAACTTTAAACTTTCAGGGACTGTGAGTGAAACTTTTGACAAACCTTAGGGACCATCCGTGTAATTTACTCAAAAACAAAAATATCAAAAGGTATGACCAATCTTCAAACGATTTCAAAAAAACTTACAGGAGAATGGAAGAAACAACCATCATTGTGAAAGTAAAAAAAAAAAAAAAAAAAGAAGAAAAAGAAAAAAAAAAAAAAAACTTCACTTTCAGGTATGACCATTTTGTTTTCTTTTTCAGAAATACAAAAATAGGATTAAAAATCAAATTAAAAACAAAAGTTAAAACATACCTTATTATGCATTCAGATCAACTTATCTCCGATTTTTGGTGGTTTAAGGGGGTGTTTGTTTCGACTTTAGCCAACTTATTGCTTATTTGGTTTTGGGTTTATATTTCATAAGCTCACTTTATGTTACTTATGTTGAGACTTTTTGGCTTATATAAAGAACTTATATAAGCCAAAAAATTTCAAAAAGCCACAAAAAGTAAGCTTATGAAATATAAGTTTAAAACAAAATAAGCTATAAGCCAACTATATAAGCCGAAACAAACAATATACGACAATGAGAAGATAAGGTTTTATGAATTATAGTTTTTTGAATGAAAAATGATTTGTATGTCTAAAAACTACATCTAATATAAGATCTAAATATGTGATTGTTGCATTTGAAAAGTTAATTGGTGGAAAATGATGAAAGAGAAAATGTGTATGACATTTGTCAAAAAGAATAATATAAGTTTATTATTAGGTACAATTAGTAGGCTTATATATCATCACTCTTCTTGAATTTGTGGAAGTGTGAGAATGGAGGCATACATATTTCTAAACTTTGATTTTTTTATAAGAGCATTGGGTATAGTTGATGTCGTGGGTGGTGCCGTGGAAAAAGTGATGCCATCTCAATACCTTTTTCTCATGGCATCAGATTTGTCTGTGGTACCAAAACACTCCTCCCTAGCTATGATGCCATCTCAACACCTTAGATTTTTTTTATTAACAATATATAACTAAAATCTAATTTCATTAATAAAATAAAAAATTACATAAATTATAAAGACATTACATTAAAATAAAGGATATCAAATTAAAACAATAAATTAAAAAAAAAATAATAATAATCTAGTTTTTGGGAAAATATAAGGCCCGAATCCTTATTAAAACAATACACTAAAAATAAAAATAATCTGTTTTTGGGAAATATAAGGCCCAAATCCTTTGAGAGAAATGAGAGTAAAAATGATGAAAATGATAATGAATTGTATGTAAAAAATAAAAGATTAGTCACGTACTAATAACATTTTTAAAGGGGTAAAAAATTTAAAAAATTGCGGTGTTTTAATGCAAAAGAATAGAAACAAGGTCTAACGGCTATTTTTTTTTTTAGAAAAAAGTATACCCTCCAACATCTAGTTTTTTTTTTAATAAAAAACTCGACCGCGTGAGCTGGTGGCCACGACGCCAGCCGCTACTAGCCAGCTCCTGATGTGGTTTTCGCACCGTCGGTGACGGCTTGAGCCATCATCTCTTCTACCACATGCTTTAAAATAATTAGATTATCTTCACGTTAACATGTGAATCATTACTCGTTTCATTTATTGCATAACGCTTATTTTCATGAAAATTAAACAACTATCATATTTGGTCCTGTATATATGGAAAAATACGAAGTTTTCCATCAAACAAATTATATTAATAAATGTAACTTTTTGTCCGCTTTAATTTGATGTTCATTTTATCATGTTTCATTAGAAAGAAATTAATAATTTTATCTTAAAATATTGTAACACGGTATCTGAGCGGTTCTGGTCTTGAGGCCTATGTGGCTACGTTAAGCTGTCCCCCTTAAGGCACCACGCCAAACCCTAGTTACCAACCTTTATCCTTTATAAAACGAAGGTTCAATTTTTGGCTAAAACCTTAGTTGCTAACTATTTTGGCCATAACTAAAAAACGATCGTAATTTACTAACATCATCAGCACCATTCTCTATGTTTTTTTCAATTCCGCACAAAATACCACCAAGTTCAACTTCTCCGGATGTCTGATACGTCGCCACAAGCTGCCGGAATCCGTTGACCAAATTTCTCAATTGAATTGACCGGTCCGTTGACCAAATTTCTATACAATTGGAAGTTAACGGCAAAGGCATTTTCGTCCTTTCGCATTCACACGAACCACTTTTGTAATATATTAACCACATGGACGATTTGTGAAATAAATTTTTAATCCTAAAATAAACTTGGGTATGATTCGAACTCAGGACCTTTGGGTTATATAACAAGCGGCTTACCACTATGCTAAGTGGTAAGTTTTTGTTAATATATGCAAACAATATATATTTATTAGGGGTGGCAACTCTCGACATGACACGATAAACGACACGAACCCGGCACGAAGTTAAACAAGTTTGGCTTGAGGATAAACAAGTTTGGGTCAAAAACAGGTCAACTCATCTAACCCGTTTAATAAATAGGTCGTGTTTGGGTTGGGTAAGTACTAAAAAAGTCAACCTGTGAACCCATTTAAGTATATATGTTTCTAAAGATTAAATATATAGCTTAGACTTTATGTTAGATTTGGATTCAATGTATTTTGTTAGTACTTAATATGAGTGAGTTATAATTATAACTCACATATTATTGAAATTGTCGTATAGCTATTTATATGTTAAGTTTTTCAACATTAGATCCTATATCCGCTTTGCTTTTAAAATAGTTAAATCGAAAAGCCAGCAACCCTATTTGCCACTTGACCTATTTACTTAAACATATTAAACGGGTTACACATGTTATGTAGGTCTGGGCTAGGGTTGAATTTCTTGACACTATTAATAAATGAGTCGTGTTTGGGTAGAGACTTTAATAACCCACCAAGCCACGAACCCGAATAAGTCAACCCGAACACGACTCGATTGCCACCCCTAATATTTATCCCTTATTATTTCAGCTTTTTTACAACCAACACCCACCACCACCACTTCCCACCACAACCGCCTACTTACGAATCATCTCACCCACCTACCACCACCGTCGCCGCCTACCACCATCACCGCCCACTACCCCCTCCCCCCACCGTCCACCATCACCCACCACCACCACCGTCACCGCCCACCACCGCCGCCCAACACCATCACCTCCCACCACCGCCGCCCAACACCACCACCACCCACCACCGCCCCCACCCACCACCACCACCCCACCTACCACCACCCACCACCACTACTGCCACCGCCTACCACCTACCACCGCCGCCCACCACCAACCACCACTACCATCGAAGGTACACGGTGGTGGGGGTAGCGGTGGGTGGTGGCGGTTGGGCGTTGGTGGTGGTGGGTGGTGTTGGTAGGTGGGTGAGATGATTTAAAAATGGGTGGTGGTGGTGGGCGGTGGTGGTAGCTGGTGGGCGGCGGTGGTGGTGGTGGTGGTGGTGGGTGGTGGGTGAGATGATTCAAAAATGGGTGGTGGTGGTAGGTGGTGGACGACGACAGTGGTGGTGGTGGGTGCTGGTGGTGGTGGTGGGCGGCTGTGGTGGCGGCGGTGGGTGGTGGGGTTAGTAGGTGGGGTGAGATGATTCGAAAATAGGCGGTGATGGTGGTTGTTGTAAAAAAACTAAAATACTAAGGGATAAATATATATTGTTTGCATATACTAACAAGGATTTACCACTTAGCATAGGGGTAAGCCGCTAGTTGCATAATTCGAAGGTCCTGAGTTCGAATCCTACCCAAGTTTATTTTTAGGATAAAAAATTTATTTCACAACTCGTCCTAGTGGTTAATATATTACAAAAATGATCCTTGTGAACGTGAAAGGACGAAAATACCCCTGCCGTTAACTTTCAATTGGATGGAAAATTGGTCAAAGGACCGGTCAACTCAATTGGGACAACTACAAGGACCATTGATGTAATTTTTTACGTTCTAGGAAGAAACATGCAGTTTTGGCCTAACCACAAGAACCATTTTTGTAATTTACTCTAAACTTAAAGAAAGTAACGTCTAACGGGTAAAATTAATATTGTTGCACATTCAAACAACATTAATTTACGGTTATTGAAAGATTAAAATAGTATTTAACTATTCAGAAAGTCTAAAATGTAAAACATATTTCAAAATAGAAACATTTGACCGCTAGTTAACTATCTTACTTTAGCTGGAAAAATTATGGTCATGTTATTGTAAAATGGTAAGGAACTCACAACAATAATCTCTAACACTCAACCAACCACTCTTTGGTGTATTTTAACAATCAACATGATCCTCCTCTAATGAGTTAGA
Source organism: Chrysanthemum seticuspe (assembly GCA_019973895.1). Taxonomy (NCBI): domain Eukaryota; kingdom Viridiplantae; phylum Streptophyta; class Magnoliopsida; order Asterales; family Asteraceae; genus Chrysanthemum; species Chrysanthemum seticuspe. Next base: position 39,795,392 of record BPTQ01000009.1, read on the forward strand.
TCAACAATACAAAAGATTTTGTCTTCATGAATAACTTATATTTAGAGGCTAGATGATTAATTATTAGTACAATTTGTTAACACCATTTAGTTTTTGGAAAAGGGGTGTTTGGACCTTGGATATCTTTTTTGACTTGAATTTATCATTATATAGCAAAAAATATCAAAATCAGGGTGTTTGTGAGGTTGTGATAAAGGTGTTTGTAGTTGTTGATATTTAAGTTTGTTGTTGAAGTTGATTAAAACAATCAGTAAGATAAGAGAAGGTCGTGTCAAGGAGTGATAAAGATTAGGGATTTGTAAAGAATTAGACGGGAACGGGTTGTGGTGGGGGTGGGAGTTTGGTGGTGGAAGGATGCTGGTGATGGTGATTTGGGTTAACTATAGTGGTGGCTTGGTGGGTTAATGCTAGGAAAAAAGCGAAGAGTATAGTTAGTGTGGTTGTGAGGGCAATCTAATTACTTGCCGGATTTTGTTGTTGTTGTGGTGAGTGTAGTTAGTGTGGTTGTGTATGGATTCTTACAAATTGATAATGGGATCATAGGAGTAAAAATAATTGTAAATAGGTAAGTATTCTTTGATTATATAATGTGAATGAACCGGATGGATTTAGTTTTTTATGTAATGTATTAAACTTCTCATTTTGAATATGGATTTGTTTGTATGTTATCAAATTGCATTATTGATGCGTGGGTTGGGGTCGAAAGGACTTCTTTTTCTACGAGCAAGTTTTTCAACCCTCTAGGCAGTGTACCTAATCATTGTAGTGTAGTATGTGGTAAGCCCAGGGGGTTGATTCGTTCTCTAGCGGAATAGAGATGCTAGAAAGAGATGTATGACGAGAAGGTAAGGTAGAAGGAGATTCTTTTTAGTCTTTTTTGTTTATTAGAAATCAAGTAAATATCTCGGGGTATAGGAGTGGGGGGGAGGGGTGATACTCCTACCAATTTTAACTATTAATTAAAACTAATTAACTACTTAATTAAGGATAGATTATGCTAATGTAGGTGTGCTCTTATGATGATTAAAAATGTGTTTACTTAGATGTTCTTACTCCATAGTTATCTCTTATTGGTCGGTTGAATTGTCACATCCTCATGTTAATTGGTGCGTTGTATTCCGTTTGGTCACGGGGGTGCCTAATTCCATAGTTCTATGAATTGTAACTCTCCTTTAGACTATCCGGGATCGCCAAGTACCTAAGTATCTCCCCTGAATACTCTACTATCAACAAGCTACAACTCACGCAATAAACACAACGAATGGCGTAGGTGCACTCCTAAGCTTTTTTGCTATTTAGGACGTTCGAGCTCGAAACAATTAAATAAGAAACCAGTTTTCCTTATTCTAGCGTCTACCAATTAAGACAAGAGACAACCTAACAATAATTAACAACTAGGTTTCATAGATCTAAGCAAACACAAACATAATTTAGCTACTCTTGGTAAACAAACAAGCATACACACATACAATTAAACATGGGGTAGACATAATGATAGTATGGATTAACAAACTAATTTTGTAAAACCCTAAAAATACGAAAAGTGCTACAAGACTATTTTACCCTTAAAATAGTCAAGATTATAAAATACGTAAAATATAATTAACGCTCATCAATTTAAAATTTAAAACCTAACGAGTATATTTAAGTGATCGACATCTTACGACGAAAATAAAAGTCACGCGTGTAAAACTTTGGGTCGTTTCTTTTGCAAGCCGAGCCTTGGGCCTCGTCTTTGTGTGTGTGATCCGACTTGTTTAGAACTTTGGGCCTCGTTGAGTTGGGCAAGCCGGGTAACTCATTTGAGCCCATGGTTCCGTCCGGTTGGGTATGTGAGTCGAGAACACACCAAAAGCCCACGGGCTGTCTTCTTTTTCTTTTTCCCTCTTTGAACCGAACACCACCCCAAGCCCACATATACCGATCGTATACATATATATATACAACACAAACCTCAACTTTTGAAACCCTAGCTTAAACAAAGTCTCGGCTTAAAGCTTTTGTCTTCCCTCCCATCCGATTGACTGCTACTTTTTATTTTGGTTCGGTGTCGTCCTGGTCGAGAGTAGCCAAGGTATAATCGATCTTTTCCTTTAGTCTCAACTTTGTATGCTAGTCGTATAACTTATGAAACGTGCGACATGATGGTAACCAAACGATTTGAATAAGAGAAACGCGCATTAGGGTTTCTGTGTGTGCATGTCACCGTACCACTTGAGTGAGTCGAGCCATATTAGGGAAACATGCAAGCCTTGTCGTGTACATATGTTGCGTGTTCATGTTTTTCCGAAACCTATATGTATATATATATACGTATCTATCTTGCATAATAAAATGAGTAACAAGTAGAGCATAGATTGTTGCATGAATCATGAAGTTGTGTTAGTTTCGTTAAAACTATAAGTCGATGTATATATGAATTACGTTAACACATGTTGTAGGTTGGTTTGTGTCGAGTTGCATGCATGTTTTCCTAGCGTGAGTCTTTTGAAAAGGTCTTGATGGTGTCGATGCATGCATGTTTGGAACAAGAGTTAACGTGTCGTGTGAGAAAAGTAATTAAGTGTTTGTATGTGTGTGTCGATTTGTTTGTGAGTCGGGAAACAACGTAGGGTAAGTTGGAGTTTTCATGTGTGAGCGTATATATTGAAGCAAGGGAAACGGGTAAACTTTGGTCTCGTTAACATGATTTATATAAGTCAAGGTGGTGTGAGTTACTAGTGTAAATGTAGGCATGGGTTTTGAGTTCTCTTCGGTTTGTTTTTCACACGTTCTAGGTCAAGGTGATAAGTCATTAAAATCCGTAACATGTCAATTTAATGTGTATTTAATATGGTGCTAAAAGTTGAGAGAAACCCTAGGTCATGATTATGAGTCGATTAGGGTTTTAAGCTGTATGTGTTGATTTGTTATTTCATGTGAAAATAGTAAGTTTGGAGGTCATTAATAACCATTGATTAAGTATATAACGAGCTAGTCTTAAGAGTGTTGTAAGCATGCGTGAGTTATGATTTTGTGTAAGAACTAAGTGTCATGAATTAAAGTAATGTATGCATGGTCTCATGAGGTTGGCTAATTAATGATTAAAACCCTAAAACATTGTAATTCTGTCCGTCACTAAGAATAAGAATATACTTACAACTCTAAGAGTGTGAATGCGATAAATCCGTTATAACTTAATGAGGCTAACAAGTATTAAATAAATCATAATCCGTGTAGATTCGTTGAAGGAGACGCGACGTTATATCTTCGTGATTCACTCATTCGTTTGCTTTTCTCTCATTTGCTTTAAGGTATAGATATTCTGACCTTTTCAGTAAAGGTTCCTTATGACGTTTTCTTTTCGTTAGCTTTTCTATTTCAATTATTAGGGTTTCCTATGCCATTGCTATGAACCCTTTCTGATTGTTTGATCTGTTGCTTGTTTGAAACACCTGTTTTATTGAATCATGCAATATCTGATTTGAACGTTATGTTAGAAAGACTTTGATATGCACAATTGTTGAACCTTGCTATATTTAATTATGAACTTCTGAATTGTGAACATTTGGTTATGAAATTCTGACTATGAAAGTATGATATGTGACTACGACATAAACTTCTGACTTCTGAACCTTTGAACATGAACCTTATGATATGAACTATCTGATATGTTAACTGTTGACCTTTGTGCTTGATTATGATCTGTGTTATTTATGATAATCTGTTCGACCTAAGTTAGTTTGACACCCAAGCCACTATTTCACTAGTCATGGGGGTTCCATGTCCGTGTCAGTGATGCACCTCTGACATGACTCTAGGGCAGTAGAGTGATGTTCTGCCACGTCCCTTTCTGTTATCTGATTATGAGCTCGCTATATATTGTATGGCCACTATCTGTCTGTTGGGGCGTATGGATGCATCCTAGATCTGATCTGTTATCTGATATGTTTTCTGGTGAATGATGTCGTGTGCAATACGCATCTTCACAAAATTCTGGGAGCTAGCTACTCCAATTATTTTCTGAGGTTACTTTCTGAATAAGTAGTTATTTCTGATATGATAAGTTCTGGGCTCGTGGTAGTTAACTAAATCCTTATCTGTTATGTCTGTGTTAAGTATTCTGTTTATGATTCGGTATTTTCAAGTGTTTATATTTATGTATTAGGTTTATTATATGTTATTGTATGTGTTTATGCTCTTATATGATTATGTAACTACCGTATGCCATGCTAGGATATGATTAATATGTTTAGATATGATTCGTATGTTGTCATCTGATGTTATGTTAGTTTATCGTTATGTGAATTCGTTGATCTGTGTGATGAATGTGCTAGTGTGAAATTGATTATCCTGAAAGTTTAGTATGTATGATTGTTCAGTTAATTTTGTAAACTTTGCCTATCCGTTAGTTATCTGTCTGCTTATGATCGATCTGCTATGTTTAGACTTTGCTTATATTAAGGTTTGATATGGGAAATGGTTTAATTATGATATCTGTTTTAATAATTTGCTAATTGCTATGCTATGTCGTTTGCTTATTTAGTTATTGTTTTCCTACTATGTTTTCTATTTGCATGTGTGACTGCCATGATTTGACTGCTATTTCTGCTGCTACAATATTGGATTAAGTGTGTTAAATGTAGATTAATTGACTTGTATGAATGCCATGCTTACTTTCTAGAAATTGTTTCCGTTAGCCTTTAGACTTTTCGTTTGGCTTATTTGTACTCTATTTTTCTTGATGTGTTTGTGTTTGTGTTATTAATGTGCTATGTGTTGTTCTTATCTGTTATTTGTTTCTTTCGGATTTCTGTATATTTGTGCTTCCGCAGAATCCTCAATGATTCGTCATTCTCATTTAGTTGTGATTTCGTTATTTGTATCTTTGTTCTGTTTTAGCTTTTGTTTTGTTATATCTGTTCACTGGGCTTTGTAAGCTCAGCCGCATTTTCTTTTCCTGCGGCAGGTATTAAGCATTCAAGATGAGCTTATGGGATAGCTGATCTGGGTTGAGAGTAGAGCTGAGAGCAAGATTTGAAATAGGGATCTTAGATTTATTTTGATTATTAAGTTATTTATATTTTCTTTTGTAAGTTTTGTAAAGGCTTCCGCTATTGTATAGTACTTGAGGTTCTGATATGAAACCGTATTTGTGATATCTTTACCCTTGTCGGGTTGGGGTGTTACAAATTTTATGACGTAAAGAAGGGTATGGAACCCTAAAATACTGTCAAAGTCGGACTACAACTGAATTAGGGTTTGCTCTCCAAAGTTCTACCTCTCTAAATGCAGAAAAATCGAATTCTATATATAGATTTACAAATGCGACGACGTCGCCTTTTGCTAGTGACACCGTCCGTTGATAGGTGTGACGCCATCAGTCTTCATTAGGGTTCCGTTTGGGCCAAGTCACCGTTGGGATGGCGTCAGTTGATAGGTGTGACGCCATCAATCTTCATGAGGGACGTCGTCTGAGATTGGTTCTTAGGCGCCTGGTGTGAAAAATGAGGGAGACGCCTTCCAGAGTTTAGGCGTGACGCCGTCATGCTTTAGAACCAGAATTTCACCTGAGCCGTCACTTGTGTTTTTATCAAATTTCTGTATGAGAGACGGCGTCGCCCTTTGGTTGGGACGCCGTTAGGTGCAATAAACAGCCTTGGAACTTGACTTTGCCATTTTCTTCATGTTTTCGCTCCTTTTCGTCCAAATATGCTTCATTCCAGCATTTTGCTTCCAAAAGACCTAAAATGTGAAAATGAACGATTTTAAGTAGTAACGGATATAAAATATGTCGATTTAGGGCTTAAATGACCCCCTAAAAACGTATGTTTTAAAACCTTATAAATTATTGAAATTTTAGTTCATGCTCTAACTTAATGCTTGCTCCAACTTGAATGTGGTAGTGTTTATGAAAATTAGATAGCAGGAAATATAAGAGGAATATGGTTTTTGATTGAGGTGGTCAAAATTTAAGGTGGCCGGAAAAATTGATGGCCGAAAATAATGATGGTGGGACTTGGGTGTTTGTGGGTGAGGAGGTGAAAAAGGGTAGTGGTGGCCGGTGGGTCACATAAAGAAGAAAGAGATAAGGAGAAAGAGAGTGACTAAAATGACATTTTTATCCTCATGTGCCTTGCACATGAGTAACTTTTAACGATCAAAACTCACCCCGTTTGGTTAAAGGACCGTGAGTGTTAAGGGTTTCGAAGTTAGGGACTATCTGTGCAAAAAAAGTTCAAAGGACCAAGAGTGTGAGTCAACACAAATCACAGGGACCATCTTTGTAATTTACTCTTCTCGAAAACTATTTAAGCATTTATCTACACTCATCTTTTTGTAAAATACCTTTTATGGCCTAGTGGCGTGTGGAGCTTTTTGGAGTAGTGGGTGATGAGCGGTAAACAATGAGCATTTTGATTCGTAGTAGTCGTTTGGCAAAAGAGCGATAAACTTTGCTATTTTTCATGAATGCTCATTTTCCAATGCATCTTAAAGAAGCGGTGGGTGGTGATGGGTGAGTTGTGACTATCGCTCACAGTTCCTAGCTACAACTCAATGCTATTTTTTACAATATGTTATTAAAATGAAGTTAAAAACAAGATATAACATTTTTATAAAGGGACAAGATATTCCTACCCCCTAATTTTTTCCATTTTTTTTATTTTGTTAATTTTGTTTATATAAAAAACTATAAATCTGAAAATGCGGAACATAAAATATAAAGTTTAATAAGTAAAATGCATAAAATTGTCAAAAATACGAAACAAAAACTGACAAAAAACTGTGTTTTACTAAAATAAATGGGGACAAAGGGGATTAAAACTACACCCCTTTTATAAATTGTTGAGAACATGAAAGATTAAACAATTATAATAATAAAAAATACTGTATAAAATAAAAATTGAAGTCCGTTGTCATCGAGTAGGATTATCGCTCCATTTCTTAGTACTCTTTTTGTTTCCTCAAATTAACACATCTTTCCTTTCGTCATCTACATTCTTAAGGTATGCATCTTTTTGTTGTTTAGTTGTTCTTTGACTTTTTTAGGGTTTAAGGTTTTCAAGGGTTTATGATTTGTTTGTTTAAGGGGTGTTTGGGTAAGGTTAGGTAGTGTCAAAATTGTTAGTTTGTTAGTATTGTTGGTGTTTGTTTAAGCTTATATAGCGGGCTTATGTCATAATAAGCTTATATAAGGTGTTTTTTTTTCTTAAGAAGCCACAAAAAGTAAACTTATGAAACATAAGCCGAAAACCAAATAAGTCATAAGCCCATTATATAAGCTTAAACAAACACCCTCTTGGATAAGGTTAGCTAGCGTCAAAATTGTTAGCTTATATAGCGGGCTTATGGATTATTTGGTTTCGGCTCATGTTTCATAACCTCACTTTCTGTGTCTTATCATTTTGAAACTTTTCGGCTTATATAAGGTGTTTTTTTAAGAAGCCACAAAAAGTAAACTTATGAAACATAAGCAGAAAACCAAATAAGTCTTAAGCCCGTTATATAAGCTTAAACAAACACCCCCTAATTGGGTTTATGTTTCATAAGCTCACTTTCTGTGTCTTATTTTGAAACTTTTCGGCTTATATAAACCTTATTATGTCATAAGGTGTTTTTTTTTTAAGAAGCCACAAAAAGTAAACTTATGAAACATAAGCCGAAAACCAAATAAGTCATAAGCCCGTTATATAAGCTTAAACAAACACCCCCTAATTGGGTTTATGTTTCATAAGCTCACTTTTTGTGGCTTATTTTAAAACTTTTCGTCTTATATAAACCTTATTATGTCATAATGAGCTTATAGAAGGTGTTTTTTTTAAGAAGCCACAAAAAGTAAACTTATGAAACATAAGCCGGAAACCAAATAAGTCATAAGCCCGTTATATAAGCTTAAACAAACACCCCCTTGGGTTTATGTTTCATAAGCTCACTTTTTGTGGCTTATTTTAAAACTTTTCGTCTTATATAAACCTTATTATGTCATAATGAGCTTATAGAAGGTGTTTTTTTTAAGAAGCCACAAAAAGTAAACTTATGAAACATAAGCCGGAAACCAAATAAGTCATAAGCCCGTTATATAAGCTTAAACAAACACCCCCTTGGGTTTATGTTTCATAAGCTCACTTTTTGTGGCTTATTTTAAAACTTTTCGTCTTATATTCTATAAGCCCAAAAAAAGTGAGCTTATGAAACATAAGCCCAAAACCAAATAAGCCATAAGGCGGCTATATAAGCTGGAACATATTTTTGTTCAACTATATGCTTGCAAATGCTAGTGAAAACTTATTCGTTGAAATAATATGCATGTCAGAATGTTTAGAATAATATATCCTTGAAAAAGTCATATTAATGATTATTTTATTCTTGTTAGATGTCGGGCTCAAACTCACATAAAGCTGCTCGAAAAAAAATGGCGAAAACTAAAAGTAAGGAGAACAAGAGGAAGAGGCAGATGAAACACCGAATAGCAAAACGGCCAAGATTAAGAACAGGTAATGGATAGTCAATAGATTTTGATGAGCTAAAGCTATTAGAAGTGCAAACCATACATAGATGAACTACGTGCAGGTCAAACTCAAATTACGTTTGAACGTGATGATGTTAACAAAATGATGCAAAATTTGACCAAAAATAGAGTAAGAAAGCTTTAGCACAAATGATTATAGTCGATGAGCTCCCTTTTAGTTTTGTTGAGGGTGGGGGAACAATAAACAAAGGCTGGTTAATCTAAGGTATTATAGGTTTAAATCGTTAGTCTGTTATCCCATCTGCATAAATTAGGTCTCAAGAGGCTGATATGAAGTGGTTTGTTGCTGTTGTGATGAAGTTAGCTTATTTACTTGTGCTTTGTATCTTCATTGTCGATGATTATGTTACGTAGTTAGGGTTCAAATTGACGGATTTTAGATTTAGATCGTTAGGTTGAAGGTTTTGTGATCCAATCTGCATTTGTTACGCAATGATTTGTTGTGAATGACGTATATCGTGGCAAATATATATATTTTTTTTTACTAAAAATTCTGAGGTTTATAATAAAGGTTTTTTGAAGTTGATGAGTTTGGTAACCAATTAGCCAATTAGGTTAAATTATGTGTTTGTAGATCTAGATCGTTAAGTTTAAGGCTTTGTTATTGGATCCGAAGGCTTTGGAGGTTGCTATTAGTGAAATGATCGTTTACCTGACTTTTAGATTTTAGCATTTAGTTATGCAGTTGTGATCACTTCTACTCACTAGATCTATTATGCGATATTGCATCTAGGAGATTGTTCTGTTTTTATGTTTGTATTTGAGTTATTAGTTTTTAACGGCATTTTTTTTGTAATAAGTGATCAAACTACACAAAATAATATGCTCACAGCTACGTGCACTTTGATGCGATTTGTTTGGTTAAGCGTACTAATGCTTGAGTTCCTACTGAGCTTAACATTAAAGCCTAAATTTGGTTTTTTTAGATTTCGATGTTTTATACGCCCACCTTGTGTCTAAACAGCTATACAAATATTTATGGTCAAAATGTCAAATAGTTGACCGGGATCTTTTTTTTACAGCTTCAGTGATGAGGCGTCACTAAGTTGCCTGTTCGTGTTTTTCTTTGATCAGATCACATGATTGTTGTTGAGTCGTCATTTTGCCTATTTTGGCGATTTTAGGTTCAAATAGTTCATAGTTACAATCTGCAGCTGTTATCTTGTATTCGTTTCTTTAAAATCTATAAAGTTCCATTAACGGTTGGTTGACTTTGTCTCTAGATATCAATCAGAGGGTGCTTACCAATCCTTTCAGAAGGCTTTCTACCGAGAAAGAGATGAGTATTTCGATGGTGGGTCTGGATGGAGCTGGTAAAACTACCATCTTGTACAAGCTCGGCGAGGACATGGTTGTGAAAACCTCTGCTGAAGGTACTCCATTCTCTCTATTTGTTATTCCTATATACTAAAATGTATTTAGTAACGAATATGGAAGTCAATGGTTCATATTGTTTATTGTGGTTATATATTCATGTTGGCATTACTTGACTTCCTTTAAAGAAGAGATAAAATCCTCTTTATGGTGTGTGATTCAACATCAAAAAATTACTTCATCACAGTAACTTATGAAAAGATTTATTTATTTATTTATTTATTTATTTTTTAAAAAAAAAATCTCAGTAAGGTAGAGGGTCGCTTATCAATAACATTGGTGACTGCTGCTTTAGTTTCGATTGGCTATTAAATCACAATTACCAAGATGTGTATTTAGCTTCATTCGATTTTTATTTTGTTTGTGCAGGATTGCATTTGGAGACTCTTGTGTACGATAACATCACCCTCAATGCGTGGGATGTTAGTGGTGCACATAAGGTACAGACGTTTTTTTGTTTTACATCTTCTGAGTACGAATACGGTTCACTTCGCATCTATGCCAAGGGAATATTGCAGTGGGATGGATGTACTGTCAAGATACACACTTAGTGTTAATGAAATAACTGGTGTACGTAAATGTATTATATGTGCAGACACGGTTGCAAGGGATCCATTTCAAGGACACAAAGGGTCTCATCTTTGTGGTTGACAGCACTGCTAGGGATAAACAAGATCGGGCAAGACGTGAGCTGCACATGTTGTTGAATGAGGTAAATATTTGTGTTGAACGCATATTCTAACACCATCAGTTTAAATGAGTTGATGCATAATATATTTAGTAGAATACTAAATTTTACATGTGTGTATTTATATACTATCACTTATGGTGATGCTTACCAAGCTATAAGCTATTTATTTGTTAATGTACAAAACATCCAAACTACCAATCTCCACTGTAGAGGTGGCAAAATGGTGGGCAAAACGGGTCTTTTTTAGTAAATTCAAAATGGGTTGTGCTGGGTTGACCTGTAACAATACAATCTTTCACGATTCAAAATGGGTCGTGCTGGGCTGGCCGGAAATAAAGAGTCGCTTTGTGTAACATTTGATCCTTTTTCCTCTTAAACTTGATAATTGATACATACTACTTGCGTATGCCCCCCTGTTAGAGCATGTGACCCGTGCTTCATTTATATGTTAATGCTCTTACCAGTTTTATTGTTTTTCTTAATTCAGTTTTGTCAGTGTAGCTTGAACTTAAATGGTGTCTCGAGAAAACTTTTTCCCTGCAATTCACTTGTACTTTTTGAATCAGAAGTTATAGATTGCTTCAATATTTTCACCTAAAGTGCTGTTTTGCCTGCACCACTGCATATCACATCTCTTTCTCTCTTATGCTGTATTGATTGTAAATGAAACTACTGTGTGCTGCCAACAATATGATTCAGTTTCGTAAACATTCCCTTATATGTCTTTACATTTTTTTACAAAATGTTTTATGGTAAAAATTATTCAAAGCTTGGCCTCATTAGCTATGGTCTGATCTGAAAAATATTTTATTTCATTGTAGCACCTGCACAATTTGTTTCCTAATGAGAGCAATGTATATACTACTTTACTGTAGGATTCACTTAAGGATGTGGTTCTTCTTGTATTTGCCAACAAACAAGATGTGCCTAAACGAATGAATGAAGCTGAGATTACTGAAATGCTCGGCCTTTCCTCCCCCATCCCACAACGCCACTGGTAATGTCTCTCTTAAAGTTTTATTTATTTTTTCAATATAAGATGTGTTGAATATTGCCGGGTATAACCAGTGAACCCATGACCAGTAGTAGAATTCGTTAGTCAGTTAGCTTAAGTCCTCGGATTGGGGGCTGATTAGGACAAATTCGTATGGACGATACTCATACTAGGGCTGGCTAGGCATAGTCAAGGATAAGATGGAAATCTTGATCAAGGACTAGGTACCCTTTTAGGGAAAAAGAGTGTTACACGTAGGCTAAAGGACCTTGTCTATCAATAACTGTCTTTCTTTTCTCTAAAAGGGAGTTTAATGCTTACTTGCTGTCATATCTGATCCTTAGTGAGGCCTAACCAGTTTCACTTCGAGTCCTTATCCAGACCAGTTTTGTCCCGATCTCCGATTTCACGACTTCAAACAATTGTGAATTTTGGGTTAGGAGCATTGCCTGCTACTGATAGAGGTGGCAAAATGGGTCATTTCATTGGCAAACTATTTTGTTGAGTTTTGAAATAGTTATTAAATCACAATAATAATAATAATCTTTTATTAGTAGAGTGATTTAGGAGATTTTATGCATTTGATGACTCTTTACTTCATTAAGACTTATATTACAATTTCTTCAACAACATTTTGCGAACCAAGCAGACCCTTTCGATCAAGTTAAACCAATCTGTTTTATAGATTGTTTTTGTTCAATTTAACTAGTAATTGTATTTGTTGCAGACTACTTATATTTATAATTTGACTTGGTTTTGATAACATTGTAAGCTGATTGATTTTGTTTTACAGTCGCGTCCAGATCACATGTGCTACTTCTGGTGAAGGACTTTACGAGGGGCTGGACTGGCTCTCCAAAAAAATTAAGCACACCTGTGCTACTTCTCGTGACGGAGTTAGCGAGGGGCTGAACTGGCTCAGAAACAGTAGTGCTAACAAGGTATGTACTCTAGGTCCAAAATAGGGTGTTTACTACCCCTATAATGGTCACACACATGGCAGAACAGTTGTAAGTGCACATCTCGAGTCAGCCCTTCTAATTCATCAATCTGTTAATTATAAGTTAGCACATGCTGCTGTAATTAACAAGCCGCATATAACAGGCCCAATATTAACCCTTGTTAACATGTATGTCCCTTCCTTATGTTGTAATCAGCCAATATCAATCTAAGCTACTGCTACTTCTCAAATTAGAGTATCATTTTTTGTGAATTTTTCTGTTAGTAATAGTAGTTTTTGTGGCGCAGTCAAATATGAAAATTTTCAAGGTTTCTGAGAGTGCGGATTCAGCAAGCATAGCCAACAAGGTTAGAGATGTACAGGAAGCTTACAACAGGTGGCTTGCACAAGGTGAAAAAGTTAAGTTGTTGGAGGCGGCTATGCGGGAAGAGAAGATGAAGGAGGATTGTTGTACGCGTAAATTAGGGGTTCAAGTACAACGACTTATAAAAAAGGTGAAAAAGTATGACCGTGACGAGAATAGGAAAAGAGCAAGCGCAGAAAGAATTGCTAGAAATTATTTGAAGTATCGGAGTAAGCACACAAGAGATTGAATATCTTTGGGGTTTGATCAAGTTGCCTTTTCCTCATAGTTATTCCAGTCATGTTATTGATTACAATTGATTTTTCTAGGTATTCATATAGAAATTCATTGCAGTAGGCTTCAAGTTTCCAAATTTTCTGAGGATGCATAATATCTATGTAGTTCCTAAGCATTTGTGAAGATTCCAAATCTGATTTTGTTAAGTGATTAATATGAGCTTCGTTGAGTTCATTTAGATGGTAGGATCATTTGGTTTCAGTATCACCTATTTAAGCCGAACATAGAAAAGGTAATGCAAGTATGATTATTTAGATAATTATTGCATAAATTGTGTTCTTATTTTCTTAATCGGTTGAAATATATAGTTGCAGGTGACAGTTTCACCCTTACTTTTATGACTTAGTCGATTTGGGTTACGGTAATCTCTAATTAGTACAACACAACATATAAGGATAGCATCGAGAAGAGCTAAAGGACCACGATCCTTTGATGTTAGCCGAAAGTAAACACAGTAAAACCAACGATAACATAGTTGTCATATTCTCCTGTTTAAGCATTCAAAGAAACCAAACCATAATTCATTATAAAATTCCTAGCAACAAGAGAAATAGCATCCAAAACTTCCTAAAACATAAGAGGTTCCGAAAAAGATGAAGTAAACGATGTCCACTAAGATACTAAAGATAAAACCTTTCATTAAACATAGATGACCTGGAGCTCATTCTGGTTCTTTCGCTTCTGGTACTTTTATCGAATCACAAAATGATATAGATTTTTTATCAAATGTTTACAACAAGTGTTAGTTTGCAACTAAAAAACAACTATATACATGGTTCAAAGTTACTAACTGATCTTTTATTATAGTAGAATATAGAGTTGATATTATACTAAGGTTGACATTTTCGACGTATGGTGTTGAAACATAGAGGCCAAGGGGTTTAATCCAGTTTGATCCCATCGAACAAAACAAGATTCTTGGATCATCGTTCAAGCAACCAGCAAAATTGATCTTCTAGACGACGGTTATAAATGGCGCAAATACGGGGCAAAAAGCACAGTTAAAGGAAATTCTCATCCAAGGCAGGATTTTCTTTCCCTTCTATCAACTATGATAATACACTTTCTTGAACCATTTTTACCTTGAAAATATTTGAGTAAAATCATGATCATTTGCCTTATTTTGCTATGCATTTTCGTTGAAGATCCGGAATAATTCATGCAAAACTTTTAATGTCAGTATGTCGCAATACTCTTACAGGAGTTATTACAAGTGCACGATCAAAGGTTGCAATGTTCGAAAACATGTTGAGAGACTTTCAAGCGACCCAAAAGACGTCATAACCACATATGGAGGTAAACACAACCATCAAGCGTTGGTGTCAAAAAATAGCATCCATGACGCAAAAAATGACACCACCTCTCAACTAAAGCCTAATAATCCTATTGGTGTTTTACGATTAAAAGAGGAACAATGATCATATCATTTATATTGATTTAATCTGCAAAAGCTGCATTATTATTTGCGGTTAATCTCGTAGTTTATATCCAATAAGGAAGTCTTTTTAGTGATTAGATTTGGGATTAGTAACTGAAATTGCTAGTACTATGATTACCTTTTGGAAACTATAATAAATGAAAGTGCTAGTGTTATGTTGTGATGGAGTAGATTTTTTGATAATTTCTTGACAAGAGATCAAATTATGAGTAATTTTGAAGTGATTGTCGATGCATTATCGAATCGTATGTAAATTAGTAAATATGTGTGAATTGTGAAATTGAACCTAGTCATGTATAAGGGATAGATGATGATGTGAGAATATAACACACCACTGTGAATCTTCATCTGGTCCTCACCATCACTTATCATTTTCAGATCTTTTTACCCTTTAAGAAAAGGAGAACATTAGTCTCCTAATCGAGACACAATGCCAACCATGTTCAAGTTTCTTATGCATCATATCTATGTTCCTCAATCGCACACTTCCCTCTATTCTTTCTTATAAATACCTGTAACTAGGCATGTTTTATTCATCAAACTCGTCAAGTAACTACAAATGAATGGAAACGTCAAGTGTCCCTTAGAGATCCTCCGAACACTTCATTGGGATATGGTTTTTACTAGAATGTCCTACTGAAGTGTTTGGGGGAACTCCGAGTGGCACTCGACACTAAACACTAGCAAAATAAACGAATACAAATGAAGGGAAACGTCAAGTGTCCCTCAGAGATCCTCCGAACACTTCATTAAGATATTGTTTCATGTAGAAGCTAGTTCCTACTGAAGTGTTTGGGGGAATTCCAAGTGGCACTTGACACTAGAAAACTAGAAGCCATTTGTGATTTGCTTTTGATACATCATAAGTGATATTCGAAGTAAATTAATATGCACAGTTGTGCTTGGGTTGCAAACTTTAGTCCACGTAAAAATTTGATTTCATCTTGCAAAAAACCTTTATGAAACAGAAGATATTATAATCTTCAACTCCTAGCTACATGTTTATTTTCAGAGTCATTATTGGGTTTAGTCTTGTTTCCTAAGTGGGACGACAAACTGTTCAACTTTTTAAACATTTCAACTTTCAGTTAAGGCTATACGTTTTTAACCGTAGATGTATGCAACATTAGTTTTGATTGCTGCTTTAATATGATCAGAAACTTTAGAAGCACATCCATGATTGTATTAGACTGTATATTATTACCATGTAGATTAAAGAGAATATGTATATTTTTTTTTGCACATTATAGACGTATAGCTACGTGTTGTGATTATCTAATTTACATATCGACTCAAGTGGTTTATTCTCATTCCTAGAAGATATCTTTATTTTGCTCTCAAATGGCCAGGTTCTTCATGGTCACTGTAATTAAACTTGATCCTCTCAGAAAGATCAACATGGCAACTATTAGGTTGGGTCCTATGGAAATGCCGATCAAATTAGCAAAGAAGTATTCCAAATTAAACGAAGCAAAGCCAAATCATAGGCAGGACATATCGTTCTTCCGGAACCAAAAGGCGTCATCAATTATCAAGTGCAGTTTGAGTGAAACCAAAGGCTATTATATAGGGGTGAGCAGGAACCGCACCAATCCGCAAACCGCAAAAGAACCGCAAAATCTGCACCGCAAAAACCGATCCGCAACAAAAACCGATAGTGCGGTTCTTGAAAATAGAAAAACCGCATTTTGCGGTGCGGGTTGGGTTTTCACCGAAAAACCGCACCAAAATAACCGCACCGCACCACTCCATTATATTCAAATATATATTTTTACTAGCAGGGTACCCGCGCCGTAACGCGCGGGTACCCTGAAATAAATTTTTCCGATGAATCATGTATTTTAGTTTATTATGTTTTTTTGACAATAAATTTACGGATATCAAGAATTTCATTTACCCTGTGCCCGTTCGGGCTTGAACCCGTTGGCCCGTGCCCATTCGGGCTCGAGCCCGTTTGGCCCGCGACTGTTCTGGCTCGAGCCCGTTTGGCCCGTGCTTGTTCGGGCTCAAGCCCATTTTTCCTGTTGCCCGTTCGAGCTTTGATATTTGTATAATCTGCTTTATTATTTGTATTAGTGACATTTAATGCAGGGTACCCGCGCGTTGCGGCGGCAAGTGAATCATGTATTTTATTTATTATGTTCTTTTTGACAATAAATTTACGGATTTCAATAATTTCGTTTAGCCCGTGCCCGTTCGGGCTCGAGCCCGTTTGGTCTGCGCCCGTTCGGGCCCAAGCCCATTTGGCCTACGCCTGTTCGGGCCCAAGCCCATTTGGCCTGTTGCCCGTTTGGGCTTGAATATTATTTGTATTAGTGACATTTAATGTAGGAATTGTGTTTAATTTGGTTGTACAATATGCTTGATCATTTGTATTTATTATGTTAGGGGTGTTTTAATAACTGTATTAATTGTATTTATTGATGAGTTAATTAATTGACTATATTAAATGACATTCATGTGGTGTTTTGTTTTTTTTAATATGTGCATTAAAGTGGTGTATGCTATGCTTCTTGTCTTGTACGTATGAAAATTATGTGCATTAAAGTGTTGTATATTATGCTTCTTTTCTTAATTATATAATTTACTAATTATAGTAACATGTGTAGGCTTATATTTTTAAGACTTCCTTTTATAGAATGTCCTAAATACATTATAATGTAGTATAGATTTTCTAGAATAAACACTATAATTTTTAATTTTGTTATGATAAAATGCTTTTGTTTATACTTTTATAATAAATTATTGGGTAAAAGTCAAAAATGATAAACATACTTTCTCAAATGTACTAATATGATAAACATAGTCATTTATGTATCAATATGATAAACCAATGATCAAAATATGTGCAATAATAGGTAATTTCTTCACACCTTCATTTAACATATTTGCATCGTTAGTCCTTTATACTAACGGCCGTTAGTAAATAACTTAAAACTTGGTTTTCTTACGTTTTCGTCCGACTTTTTACGTTTTAGTCCGATTTTTTACGTCGCCGTCCGTTTTTTTACGTTTTCGTCAGTTTTTTTACTTTTTCGTCCGTTTTTTTTTGTTTTCGTCCGATTTTTTACGTTTTCGTCCATTTTTTACGTTTTCGTATGCTTTTTTACGTTTTCGTCCGTTTTTTTACGTTTTCGTCTGTTTTTTTACGTTTTCGTCTGTTTTTTTACGTTTTCGTCCGATTTTTTACGTTTTCGTCCCGTTTTTTACGTTTTCGTCAGTTTTTTTACGTTTTCGTCCGATTTTTTACGTTTTCGTCTGTTTTTTTACGTTTTCGTCTTTTTTTTTACGTTTTCGTCCGATTTTTTACGTTTTCGTCTGTTTTTTTACGTTTTCGTCCCATTTTTTAACGTTTTCGTCTGTTTTTTTTACGTTTTCGTCAGTTTTTTTACGTTTTCGTTCGATTTTTTACGTTTTCGTATAATTTTTTACGTTTTCGTCAGTTTTTTTGTTTTCGTCCGATTTTTTTCGTTTTCGCCAGATTTTTTTTCGTTTTCGTAAGATTTTTTACGTTTTAGTCCGTTTTTTTATGTTTTCGTCTGTTTTTTTACGTTTTCGGCCGTTTTTTTGTTTTCGCCCGATTTTTTAACGTAAAAAAACGGATGAAAACAGTCAAAAACGTATAAAATCGGACGAAAACGTAAAAAAACTGACGAAAACGTAAAAAAACAAACGAAAACGTAAAAAAACAAACGAAAATGTAAAAAAACTGACGAAAACGTAAAAAACGGGACGAAAACGTAAAAAAACAGACGAAAACGTAAAAAAACAGACGAAAACGTAAAAAAGCATACGAAAACGTAAAAAAGCATACGAAAACGTAAAAAATCGGACGAAAATGTAAAAAACGGGACGAAAACGTAAAAAAACAGACGAAAACGTAAAAAATCGGACGAAAACGTAAAAAAACAGACGAAAACGTAAAAAAGCATACGAAAACGTAAAAAAGCATACGAAAACGTAAAAAATCGGACGAAAATGTAAAAAACGAGACGAAAACGTAAAAAAACAGACGAAAACGTAAAAAATCGGACGAAAACGTAAAAAAACAGACGAAAACGTAAAAAAACAGACGAAAACGTAAAAAACAGACGAAAACGTAAAAAACAGACGAAAACGTAAAAAAGCATACGAAAACGTAAAAAAGCATACGAAAACGTAAAAAATCAGACGAAAACGTAAAAAATCGGACGAAAAAAAAAAAAACGGACGAAAAAGTAAAAAAACTGACGAAAACGTAAAAAAACGGACGGCGACGTAAAAAATCGGACTAAAACGTAAAAAATCGGACGAAAACGTAAAAAATCAGACAAAAACGAAAAAAATCGGACGAAAACAAAAAAAACTGTCGAAAACGTAAAAAATCAGACGAAAACGTAAAAAATCGGACGAAAACGTAAAAAAACAGACGAAAACGTAAAAAATCGGACGAAAACGTAAAAAAACAGACGAAAACGTAAAAAAACAGACGAAAACGTAAAAAATCGGACGAAAATGTAAAAAAACAGGCGAAAACGTAAAAAAAAGACAAAAACGTAAAAAAAAACGGACGAAAACGTAAAAAATCGGTCGAAAACGTAAAAAAGCAGACGAAAACGTAAAAAATCGGACGAAAACGTAAAAAATCGGACGAAAACAAAAAAAAACGGACGAAAACGTAAAAAAACTGACGAAAACGTAAAAAAAACGGACGACGACGTAAAAAATCGGACCAAAACGTAAAAAATCGGACGAAAACGTAAGAAAACCAAGTTTTATGTTATTTACTAACGGCCGTTAGTATAAAGGACTAACGATGCAAATATGATAAATGAAGGTGTGAAGAAATTACCCATTATTGCACATATTTGATCCTTGGTTTATCATATTAATACATAAATGACTATGTTTATCATATTGGTACATTTGAGAAAGTATGTTTATCATTTTTGACTTTTACCCTAAATTATTTCAAAAAGTAAAAAAACGGACGGCGACGTAAAAAATCGGACTAAAACGTAAAAAATCGGACGAAAACGTAAAAAATCAGACAAAAACGAAAAAAATCGGACGAAAACAAAAAAAACTGTCGAAAACGTAAAAAATCAGACGAAAACGTAAAAAATCGGACGAAAACGTAAAAAAACAGACGAAAACGTAAAAAATCGGACGAAAACGTAAAAAAACAGACGAAAACGTAAAAAAACAGACGAAAACGTAAAAAATCGGACGAAAATGTAAAAAAACAGGCGAAAACGTAAAAAAAAGACAAAAACGTAAAAAAAACGGACGAAAACGTAAAAAATCGGTCGAAAATGTAAAAAAGCAGACGAAAACGTAAAAAATCGGACGAAAACGTAAAAAATCGGACGAAAACAAAAAAAAACGGACGAAAACGTAAAAAAACTGACGAAAACGTAAAAAAACGGACGACGACGTAAAAAATCGGACCAAAACGTAAAAAATCGGACGAAAACGTAAGAAAACCAAGTTTTATGTTATTTACTAACGGCCGTTAGTATAAAGGACTAACGATGCAAATATGATAAATGAAGGTGTGAAGAAATTACCCATTATTGCACATATTTGATCCTTGGTTTATCATATTAATACATAAATGACTATGTTTATCATATTGGTACATTTGAGAAAGTATGTTTATCATTTTTGACTTTTACCCTAAATTATTTCAAACACCTTTTAATGGTTAAGTATTATCTGAGTTTTTAGGTAATGTAACTTTATTTTCTTTCACTTTGTCATCGAAGTTTATAAAAATTTTCATCTAATTCGACTTTTACTATTGTATAGATTTATAATTTCATACGAATACACAACATTTTGTATATATGTTTCAACACATCATGTAACATTATGATATATTTATTTTATAATAAATAATTAAATATTTATCAAAAATAATAATTTGAAAAAAAGAAAAAAGAAAAAGAAAACTTTGACCCAAAAAACCGCAAAGACCCGCAAAATCGCATAAACCGCAAAAACCGCGCGGATGTGGATTCTCATTTTCTAAAAACCGCAATTGCGGATGCGGGTTGGTTTTTACCAAAAACCGCACCATGCTCACCCCTACTATCATATATGTCACTGCTTTTTGTTTGACCAAGTATGTAAGCTCCAAAAGGTGAAGAATGGTGGGATCACCCTGGTCCCATGCATCCTAAGGATGCCAACCGGACCCTCCTCCAAGGACCCGGCCCCAGGCAATGAGCACATGTCCTAGTGACTGTACTTATCAAGAGGTTGGGCTTTGAACCCTGACCATTTTCTCCAATAGGCCCCTCGTTGACTAGTCAATCTGAGCATTTGCGGTGGGGGATGGTACCAATTAAAAGCTTTTAGGCCAATGGAGAGATTCGAACCCCGGTCTATTGACACAAGGTTGGAAGCTCTTACCATTAGACTAAAGGCCCATTGGTACCAAGTATGTAAGCTAAAGATTGAAATAGATTAGAACTTTCGTCTGAGGCACTTAACATGATTATATTGACTTTGTATCTAAATTTGGTTAATAAGCTTTATGGAATAAATCAGTTTTTTGTTTTAACCCAAACCTTAATTACAAAATCCAGCTAATAATAATCCATCAACAAGAAAAATTCTACTCATTCTCATGGTATATTTACCTGTTCCACGTCCTTAAACGTGAGGATCATAAGGTATCGAATGATCTCAAGGTGCGTAACCTTTGAAGTAGATAAAGTTCGACGTGCTTGTCAATGACGGAGATCAAATCAATCCAAATGCCAATTGAATCAGCCTTTGTTTGTTACACATCAAAGTTTATAACTCAAATGAGAACATACTAGTATATAAAAAGCCAAAGCAATATGCTTTTTAAGTAACTAAAACAATTTGACAAGTAACTCAATCGAAATATCTCAATAATCTCGTACCACATTCAAAATTATGCAGACGATACAAAGGTACGGGTTTAAACGTTAACACAAAAACAAGATATCAGATTCTTAGTTTTGTAAAAGGCGTAAGATTGAAAAAGGACCAAACTAACCATAGATTTTAACATGACATGATTCGGATCGATGTTCTTCATCATTCACGAGCACGTCAATCTTGATTTACTTGTATATAACACAACTCAAAGTTAATATTTACTCCAAGAATGTGGCTTGATCATATCAGTCTAGTTATAGGCTGCAAAGTTGTACTTTTGCCTACTTGGTACTACACTACTACACATGTGCTTGGTACTAGTACTACACAAAACTATTTGATTGATCATAAGTCAACAAAAGCATTCGAGATCCAAACAACTTATAATTAATGTACCATTTTGTAATCATGATCTAGTTTTAATTGTTTATTTACACATGGAAAATGTTTTTAATAAGGGAGGTGATTCGCACACTCACATAAATGATTAGGACACTCAAAATTTAGAATGTTTGGACATTTATATCCTTATAGGATAAAGTTGATTAAAAGCAATGTGAGTTATATATGTCATGACACTCAAATTTGAGTGTGCCAATAAATTGTGGGAGTGTGAAAATCACCTAACTTTTAATAAAGTATAAATTGTTGCGTATATTTTATAGATTCTACTTTTGGTCCTTGGAAGGTCTGTAAATCGAGTGGACAACTGAAATGAGCTTAACATCATCGAAATTGATTTATACATTACCATGGATGTCATGTCCATGAAAACTTATGATATCAATTATCAAAATGACGATAAAGGTTACCCAAATACAGTCACAAAGTGTAAATTAATTAAACCCGAACTCATTTAGAAACAACTTAAACTTCTACGAAACAGCATGTATAAAACATTCAAACAAGTACAAAACGTAGTAACATTCAACCGCAGGTTAATATATTCATGTTAACCTACAACTTAAAAAAAAAAAAAAGTTTTAATCTTTTGTAAAAAATGGACAACAACAAAAAATCATTACCATTATCATTCAACACCATATTTACGTCCAACAATCTCTATACCAACGAGTTCATTGGTCGATAACTTGTTTATGTTAGCGGATTATTGTATACGGCCCATAGGCCTCATCATTTGTATTTCTGTATTTATCATTATTAGGCCCAATGTGTATTATAAATACACATAACATTGTAATCATATTCATTATGCAATATACAAGTTTACATGGTATCAGGCCTTAACAAGTCGATCCTCACAAACCCTAATTAACAGTCGACTTTTTCTCCCACCCTCAATCCATTAGTCGTTTAACAGCGGCTCTCCTACACCCTTACCACCCTTCATCGCCTTCTGTTTCCACAAAACAGAAACATGACCAACTCCGAAACACCTCCACAACCCACTGGTCTAACCCTAGTTGAAAAGTTGTATGCTGTCCACAACATTAACGCCCTTGTACCCGAGAAACTTGATCTCGATGAATCCAACTATTCATCGTGGTGTTACTTCTTCAAAGGCCATTGCACCAACTTCGGTGTCCTAAAGCACATCCAAGGAACCGGTGCTGAAGCGTCCACATCAACACCACCAACGGATGAGTGGACCACGGTTGATTCCATCGTCAAATCGTGGATCTTTCTCACCTTATCATCAACCCTCCGCAAACGGTTGATCAAAGCAAACCCTAAATCAGCAAAAGCCGCTTGGGACGCCCTTGAAACTATTTTTCAAGACAACAAAAGGACACGTGTGGTCGCTTTAAAAGGAGAACTCCGTGTCATACAAATGGGTGATCAAACCGCGGATGTCTACTTCTCCAAAATCGACTCTATCATCACCTTACTTAATGATCTAGGGTCGACTATGGATGATGATGATATTGTCACTTATGCCATTAATGGCTTAAGTGAAAAATATGGCAGCCTCGCTCAAATAATTGCCCACAAGGACCCTTTTCCGGATCTGGCCACTATGCGTTCCATGGTCACGACGGAAGAGCTGAGGCTTCGGTCTAAATTACCACTTACTTCAGCCAACAACACCTCGAGTTCTCCGCAAGTCTTACTGGCGGAGTCTACTCCTCGAGCACAAGACAGTCGCAACACACGTGAGAGGGACAATCGCAACGTCAACAAAACTGAGGTATGTCGCAATTTTGGAAAGGGATATTGTCGTTGGGGAGCCTCCTGTAGGTTCATTCATGGTTCCAATCGCTCGGGTAATACACGTTCTAACCCTACTCAGTACACTAATCGCAACAATCCCCAACCCATGCATACTGGTCTTGGAAACACAGGACTTGATTTGGCAGGCCAAAATCAGCTTTTATCTCTACTACAGGCCCAAAATACGCTTTTGGCCCAATATGGGATCACCAATTCAGCAGGCCCGCATCACACTACAACACCTGCCCAACTGGGCTCACGGCCCAACACTTCTTCAGGCTTATTACAAGCCCAACAACATGCTTATCTTGGTTTTACTCCACAACAACAGGGGATGTTCAATTCGGTTGTCCAAGGCTCGAATCAACAAACGAATAATGGTCAAGAAACAGTGTTGCCTCAAGCGTTCAATACTCTGAATTTGCAGGAACCTGCCAATGGAAATTGGAACATGGACACGGGTGCGTCATCTCATCTCAACTCATCTACTAATAATCTAAGTAATGTTTATAATTCTTGCATGTATCCATCTGTCATCGTTGGTAATGGGAAACATATTCCCGTCACTAACACAGGCCATAGCACGCTTACCACCCCGTTTCGTACTCTTCACTTAAATAATGTCCTCATTACGCCAAATATTGTCAAAAATTTAATCTTCGTGCGTCAATTTGTTCGTGAAAATAAATGTACTATTGAATTTGATGAGTTTGGTTTTTCTGTGAAGGATTTCTGGACCCGTCAAATTCTTCTGCGATGTGATAGCACGGGTGATCTATATCCAGTCACGTCTCCTTCCTATCCTCGAGCTTTACTTGTCAGTCAACAAACGTGACACCAACAACTCGGTCATCCTGGAAGTGATGTGTTACGTTCTTTAGTTTCAAAAAATTTTATTTCATGTAATAAGACTAAGTCTCCCGTGCTTTGTCATGCTTGTCAGCTTGGCAAGCACGTGCGACTTCCATTTTCAATTTCTGAAACAATTGTTAAGTCTCCTTTTGACATTATTCACTCGGATTTGTGGACATCCCCAATTCCGAGCGTTTCGGGTATTAAATATTATGTTTTGTTCTTAGATCACTTCTCGCATTATTTATGGGTATATCCTTTGCGACACAAGTCGGATGCATTGTCTAAATTTATTCATTTTCGTGCTTATGTTAAAAATCATTTCAAATGTGATATAAAATCTTTGCAATGTGACCATGGTGGTGAGTTTGATAATAATGCCTTACACCAATTATTTTCCTCAAATGGTATCACCATTCGTTTCTCTTGTCCAAAAACCTCTCAACAAAATGGCAAATCCGAGAGAATGATACGCACCGTCAACAACCTTATTCTCACCCTTCTTTTTCAAGCACACTTACCCCCCACCTTTTGGGTGGAAGCCCTTCACATGGCCGCCTACCTTTTAAATATTTTGCCCTCTACCGCCATCCAAAATGAAATACCTCACACACGCCTGTTTAACAAAACACCTACTTACACGGATCTTCGTGTTTTTGGTTGTCTATGTTACCCACATACCCATGCAAGTCACAAACTTGAACCACGCGCCACTCCTTCTATTTTTCTTGGTTATCCAACACAACATCGTGGGTTTAGGTGTCTTGACCTCAACACGAACAAAATCATACTCTCTCGTCATGTCACTTTTGATGAGACGGTATTCCCATATGGGTCTATGACTCCTACTACCGCACCTTCATACACGTTCCTTGACACCTCCCCTAATATAATTCAACAACACATGCTTACCAATCCTGCTATCCGCTCCACTAGTTCCACACATGTTACTACCCCACACCATACTATTCCTACCGCACCACTTGCTAGCCCATCTGTCCCCACACAATCTCCTACCAGCCTGGCCCAACAACACCAACAAGCCGCTCCTACACCGCCACCCAGCAACAACCCACCACTTTTCGGCTCACACGCCCCTTCACAACCACAAACCTCCTCTACAACAGCTACTGTACCGCCCATACCCACTCCCAATCCCGCATCGACTCATCCCATGGTCACTCACTTTCGTGTCGGATCTAACCGTCCTACCAAAAATTTTAATTTAAATGTGTCCGCCATATCTCCGCTTCCCAAGTCGTACACACATGCGTTCAAAGACACCAATTGGTATCGTGCTATGCTTGATGAATATAATGCATTAATTAAAAATAATACTTGGATTCTTGTGCCTCGACTACAGGACGCGAACATTATTCGCTCCTTGTGGCTTTTTAGGCATAAATATAATGCAGATGGTACACTAAATCGTTACAAGGCTCGTCTTGTTGCGAATGGTAGCACCCAACTTGCGGGTATTGATGTGGATGAGACTTTTAGCCCGGTAGTTAAACCGGCCACTATTCGTACAGTGCTTAGTCTTGCTATTTCTCGACATTGGCCGGTTCACCAGCTCGATGTCAAGAATGCCTTCTTACATGGATCTTTATCTGAGACTGTTTATATGCAGCAGCCTCCTGGATTTCGAGATTCACGGTACCCTGATCATGTTTGTCTCTTACAGCGTTCTCTTTACGGGCTTAAACAAGCCCCTCGGGCTTGGTTTCAAAGGTTTGCAGCGTATGCTGCTCGGGTTGGGTTTAGTCATAGTCGATGTGACACATCACTCTTTATTTACAGGCATGGGACAGATACGGCTTACTTACTGTTATATGTTGATGATATTGTTTTGACTGCATCTTCTACAGCTTTACTTCGGCAGATTATTGCTTCTCTTCATGCAGAGTTTTCTATGACTGATTTGGGGCAGCTCAATTATTTTTTGGGAATCTCTGTGACTCGTAATTCTTCTGGGATGTTTCTCTCTCAGCAGAAATATGCCACTGAGGTTTTTGAGCGTGCTGGTATGCTTACTTGTAATCCTTGTCGTACTCCGGTTGACACGGATTCCAAGCTTTCTGCTCATGGTGATCCGGTCTCTGATCCTACATTATATCGCAGTCTTGCAGGGGCTCTTCAGTATTTGACTTTCACACGTCCTGATATATCTTATGCGGTTCAGCAGGTTTGTCTCTTTATGCATGATCCCCGGGAGCCTCATTTTTCTGCTCTCAAGCGGATCTTACGGTATGTTCGGGGTACTTTGGCTCATGGCTTGCAGCTCTATTCGTCTACGACTTCTTCTTTGGTTGCTTACTCTGATGCGGATTGGGCTGGTTGTCCGACCACACGTCGGTCTACATCTGGTTATTGTGTGTTTCTTGGCAACAACCTTCTTTCTTGGTCTTCGAAGAGACATGTTACACTTTCTCGTTCTAGTTCTGAAGCTGAATATCGTGGTGTTGCTAATGCAGTTGCTGAAACTTGCTGGTTGCGTAATCTCTTGTGTGAGCTTCATACCCCTCTTTCTATAGCTACTATTGTTTATTGTGACAATGTGAGTGCGGTCTATCTTTCCTCTAATCCCGTGCAACATCAACGTACGAAGCATATTGAGATTGATATTCACTTTGTTCGGGATTTGGTTGCCACTGGTCATATACGCGTGTTACATGTGCCCTCTCGGTTTCAGTATGCCGATATCTTCACGAAGGGCTTACCTACGGCTTTGTTTGATGAGTTTCGGTCCAGCTTGAGTGTCCGTTCCTCTCCCGCTCAAACTGCGGGGGGATGTTAGCGGATTATTGTATACGGCCCATAGGCCTCATCATTTGTATTTCTGTATTTATCATTATTAGGCCCAATGTGTATTATAAATACACATAACATTGTAATCATATTCATTATGCAATATACAAGTTTACAGTTTACTGCACCGAGGGTAACTCCTCGACTGATGACATTCATATCAAACTTTTTTTGGGATAATGATGTGGGCCTGGATACTCGTACTTTTTCTCAGCTTTGGCTGGATTAAGTCCGGCTACCTTGCTTGAATCACCAGCTCAGGTACTTGATAACTCGAAGCTTTCCTTTAGCAATTTAGCATAAATGATTTAACTTTAGTTCCATGTGTTAAACGCGATGTCTTGAAGAAATGATGATTTCTAGTTTACACGTTATTGATAATGCAACGATGTTAAGATGCTTGATTAACATATGATTATTGATTTTTAAGCATAAGATAACATGTTTTGAGTGCTTGTATAAAATGTGTAAGTGCTTATTATAGAGCAAGTAAACCCTTAAAAACAAGTTTGTCTGTTGTGGGCTTATTTGTTAAGGAAGATTAGTTTCAAATAAGCAATGTCCAAACGCAATAATCAGAAAATCACATTCAAAACGCAATCTAAACACCCCCTTCAACGATCATAATTTGTCCTACTAGCTTGAATAACTCATTTTTTGAACCAGCTTATATAGTACTATTATGTCATGTAGCTCATTTTGTTACTCTGGTTATTTTATCACATTATCAATGTCAAACACCTCTTTAAATGATGAGTTTATATCCACTTGAGCTTTTTCTAGTTCCACGACAGTAAAATACTAAGATGTCTACAAAAAATAGTAATCTAGAGGCGACTCACTCTTTTTCTTGTCGATAGGGCCATAGGGGTCGCTTGGAATGTCCCACCAACAGGCACGAGCTCATGTTACAGCACAGGCTGCACAACTGCAGCCTATACCAACCACACACCACCATGTTCCACCACCAATGCCAGACCACAATGTCACAATGATGGCACCCGAGTTATCTAAATCCAGTAGCCACATATACTCCCATCCACCCTTAGTAGCGGCTGACAAGCCAGAAGTGAATACACTCGAAGTTATTACAAATGCACACATCAAAGTTGTCCTGTTAAGAAAAAGGTTGAGCGAGGTGTAGATAGTCTAGTAACCGAGATTATCTACAAAGGGAAGCATAACCACCAACCACCTCGAACTGTTGGAAATTTGAATGAAATTGAACCCTTCAACGATCAAACTAGTGATTTTAACTATTCCGAGGGAAAATTGATCGATAAAAAGGATCAAGAATCTTCCAATGAAATGTCGGGATCATGGGACAACGATGATGTTAACAAACATCTAGCAAAAAAGAGCTACTTTTATTAAATCACAAATGATAGAGTTTTACACCAAAGGGCTTTGGCTCAGTTCGTACCCACCTTCGAAAAACCCATGGGCCCACCGGAGAGATTTTGTGGTTAAAAGGTTAAGGGTTCTAGTCTCGGCTCTTACCAATTCACACCTTTTGGGGATACAGAGTTTTTACCAAATGTTTATGACGATTGTTAGTTTGCAACTAAAAAACAACTAAATATATGGTTCAAAAGTTACTAACTCTTTTAATATGGTAGAATATATATTTTTGTTATTATACTAAGATTGACATTATTCGACATGTATGGTGTAGAAACATAGAGGCCAAGGGGTTTGATCCACGTTCATCCCATCGAACACTTCCAGATTCTCAGATCATCGTTCAAGCAACCAGCAAAATTGATCTTCTAGACGACGGCTATAAATGGTGCAAATACGGGCAAAAAGCAGCGAAAGGAAATTCTCATCCGAGGCAGGATTTTTTTCCCTTCGATCAACTATGATAATACACTTTTTTGAACCATTTTTACCCTTGCAAATATTTGAGTAAAATCATTATCATTTTTCTGATTTTGCAATGCATTCTCGTTGAAGATCCAGAATAATTCATGCAAAAATTTAAATGTCACATTAATCTTACAGGAGTTATTACAAGTGCAGGATCAAAGGTTGCAATGTTTGTTGGCCTTTATAACGGGATCTATGGTCTAAACATTTCAATCACAAGTATACCAAATGAATGTTGTGCAAAGATTAAGTAAACTGTAAATATGTTTATGCATTAATCAAATATGTCATCATTGTTTTACAAACGAATGTACTGTGTATATATACTGTAATGAAAGGGTGCGTTGAACCGTTGTGTTGGTTCGTTGCATAAGAGCAGTTATTGATAACTGCTTTGTAACCGTTGAGTAACTGCTTTGTTGACTTTTCTTATGGTTGACTTTTGTTGACCGGGTCATTTGGGGTGTGACGGGTTTAAGGTTGGGTCGATGGTGATTAACCCAATATTCTCCCCCTTAATCACAATCGGCTTGCTTTAGATCTTTGACTCCAATTAGTTGTCTCATCGTGAGGAATCTGATTTTCGGTAATGTCTTTGTCAGTATGTCAGCCTTCTGAAATTCTCCACTTATACATTCGACTTGTAGGTCTTCTCTTTCGACGCATTCTCTTATAAAGTGGTATTTTATATCAATGTGCTTACTTCTTCCGTGGAATACGGGATTCTTCATTAGTTCGATGGCGGACTTGTTGTCGACCAGTATTGTAACTTTTTCTTCTTCCGTATGTGTAAGCTTGCTAAGCAGTCTCTTTAACCATAATGCTTGTGTTGCTGCTGCTGTTGCTGCAATGAATTCGGACTCACATGATGATAAAGCTACCGTGGCTTGCTTTTGTGTACTCCAGCTGATTGGTGATTCACCGTAGTAGAAGATAATTCCAGTAGTGCCTTTGCCTTCTTGAGTGTTGACTCCGTAGCTGCTGTCACTATAACCTTGTATCTGTTTTCTTCCATTGTACTTGTAGGTGATTCCATAGTCTTTTGTTCCTTCAACATATCGTAGTACTTGCCTTATAGCTTTCATGTGTTGTTCCTTCGGTTCTTGCATAAAACGACTAAGTAATCCAACGGAGTAACTTAAGTCGGGTCTTGTATGTAACAAGTATCGTAAGCATCCAATCAAGCTTCTATATTTAGTTGAGTTGACCGTTGTTTCTTCAGTGTTCTTTGTTAGTCTTGTTCCTGGATCCATAGGTATTAAAGTTTCGTTGCAGTCTAGCATTCCAACTTCTTTTAGGATCTTGCTTGCGTAGGCGGATTGCTTTATTGATATGTCACCTCCAGTTTGTGTGACTTCAATTCCTAAGTAGTAGGATAGTAATCCTAGGTCACTCATCTCGAATTTCTCTTCCATTTGAGCTTTGAACTTGTCTATTTCTTTCTTTGGTGTGCCAGTGATGATTAAATCATCCACATAGACTCCTACTAGAAGTATTGAGTCTTTTGACTTCTTTGTGTAGACAGCTTGTTCTAAAGCGCACTTCTTGAAATCTAAGGACTTCAAGGTATTATCTAACTTTATGTTCCATGCACGTGGTGCTTGTCTTAATCCGTATAGAGCTTTTATCAATCTGTAGACTTTTCCATTTTCTTTTATAAATCCTTCGGGTTGTGTAACATACACTTCTTCTTTTAAGTCTCCATGCAGAAATGCAGATTTGACGTCTAGGTGATGTACTTCCCATTTGTTATTAGCAGCTATGGCTAATAGTAATCGGACTGTTTCCATTCTTGCTACAGGTGCAAAGACTTCTTCAAAGTCTATGCCATGCTCTTGTATGTAGCCTTTTGCTACTAGTCTAGCTTTATGCTTGACTATATTTTCACTAGCATCTTTCTTGGTCTTGAATACCCACTTTAATCCAATGGCTTTATGTCCTTTTGGTAGAGTGGTTAGTTCCCATGTATTGTTTCTATTGATGGAATCTAATTCGACCTTCATTGCTTCGATCCATTTTTGATCGTTCGATGCTTCATTGTAATTCTTTGGTTCATCTTCAGCTAGTAATAAATGCTCGGGTAAAACTTCCTCGGTGTTTTCATATAAATCATTCAACATTCTAAAACCTTGTAATGGTGTGTGATCAAAGTCTGGATGTAGATTCCGGGTTGCAATTGAGCTACTTTGATTGGTTGAATGTATTGAGGTAGTAGGTGTAATTTGAGTATTTATTCGCGATGAAATTGTAGATGGTGTGCGAAATGTTTGTGAGGGTGAGTCAATTGCTGATGTTTCATATTCATGATCATCGTTTGCAGGGATATCATCGTCTTCTTCATCTGGATGGTTTTCGTTTTCTTGATGTTCATCTGTGGCTTCAAGGTTTTCGACTTTGAAGTCAAACCATTCGGGTTCATTATTGGTGTGTTCATCTAGGTAATCCTTCCAGTCCCATGCTTCATCCTCCTTAAACTTCACATCTCTACTAACACATATTCTTTGTGTTGTTGGATCAAACAGTCTATAAGCTTTTGATCCTTGTTCGCTTCCTAAGTATACCATTTTGTTACTTCTATCATCTAACTTTGTCAGATGTTGTGATGGTACCTTTGCATATGCTATGCAGCCAAAAACTCTTAAAGTTTCTAAGTTTGGCTTTTTCTTCTTAATTGCTTCATATGGAGTGATGTCTTCTAAGGCTCTTGTAGGAACGCTGTTTAAGATGTATATAGCGTGTCTAACAGCTTCAGCCCAAAAGTTTTGTGGCATGTTAGTTGCTTTCATCATGCATCTCGTAGTAGACATGATTGTCCTATTTCTTCATTCAACAACTCCATTTTGTTGTGGTGAGTAAGGTGCGGTTAGTTGTCATGCTATGCCGTTCTCTTTGCAGTATTGAGTGAATTCGTTAGATGTGAATTCTCCTCCACGATCAGTTCTCAACATTTTCAATGTTGTTCTTAGCTCCTTCTCTATTGTTTCTTTGTATTCCTTGAAAGTATAAAATGCTTGATCTTTCGTGTTTAGGAAATACGCCCACATATATCTTGAGTAGTCATCTACTAACAAGAATATATATTTCTTTCCAGATGGTGTTGGTGGTGTTATCGGTCCACATAAATCTCCGTAAACTAAATCTAATGGTGATGTTGATCTAGTTTTTGCTTTCTTGGGAAATGGTGCTCTGCTGTGTTTACCAACTAAACAAACATCACAAATTTGTGTTGTATGTTTAATGGCAGGTATTCCTTGAACTAGCTCTCTTTGAGTCATTGATTTTAATGATTCAAAGTTGAGGTGTCCTAATCGTGCGTGCCATAACCAAGTGTTGTCACTTAAGTTTGCTAATAAGCAAACAGGTGTGCCTATCTTCAGACTTGCTTTGTATAGACGGTTTCTTTGTCTTGTGACTTTCAAGAAGATTTTGTTGTCCATGTCATAAAGTCATAGTTCATCGTCGTCCATTACAACTTTACAACCAATTTCGATAAATTGTCCAAGGCTCAATAAATTGTTTTTCAAGCTAGGAATGTAATAGACTTGAGATATGATTCTTTGTTTCTCGTCTTCACATTCTAATAGGATTGAACCTTTTCCTTTAATCTCTACATGAGATCCATCTCCGAATCTTACTTTTCCACTAACGTTCTCATCTAGTTCTTTAAAATGTTCTCTTATTCCAGTCATATGGTTACTAGCTCCATTGTCTAAGTACCATTGACTATCAACACTTGTCTCTTTATATCCTACATCTTCTTCGTGTAGCGAGACCTTTTGATCTTCTAGTTTTGTTACATGTGGGTCTTCTAATATTGCCATTAATAAGGTAGGTTCTAAGTCCTCCTCGACAAGATTAGATTGCATACTAGTGTTTGGTTTTGTATAACACTTAGATGCATAGTGACCAGTCTTATTACACTTGTAACATCTAACTTTGCTGAAATCAATGTTCTGTTTGTTGAAGTGATTGTGAGTGTTTTCTCCATCCTTCTTCTCGTGGTTATTTTTATCGTGGTTTCTCCATCCTTTATATCTTCCACGTCTACGTCCTCTGAAATTTTTCCCATCTATTGTCATGTCGTGTGAACATCAGTTTGTCTTGACTGTCCACTTGTTTTCCATTCTTGAACTTAATCCTTTCTTCGTAGGTCTTAAGTCTTCCTATTGCCTCTTCTAATGTCATTTCACTTAGATCGGAATATTGTTCTATAGATGCGACTATTTGCAGATACCTTTCGGGTACAACATTTAGTAATTTCCAGTACTAAGGTTTCATCTTCTATTGTGTGTCCTAGACTAGCGGCTTTGTTTACGAGTGTTGTGAGTTTTGTGGTGAAAAGTATCGATTGTTTCATCTTCCTTCATATATAACATCTCAAATTCGGATTTGAGTGTTTGTAGTCTTGCTTGTTTAACTCTGTCTTCGCCAACGTGTCTAGTTTTCAAAGCATTCCAAATGTCTTTCAGCGGTTTTGTGCTTTGTTATTTGAAGTAATTGTTCTTCGGGCAAGGCTTGATAAAGGAAAGCAATAGCGGTTTTATCCTTTTTCTTATTGGGTTGAGTCGTTTCAGTCGGCTCAATTGTTTCCCATAAACCATTCGCTTCGAGAATGATTTGCATTCGAATTGCCCATAGTGAGTAATTCGCGGGCTTTAGGATTGGGCATTGAAATTGGGGTGTACTATTCGAAATGTTAGTACTAGGTTCCTTTTTACCACTGTCGTTCGTCATATCTTAAAATGATAATGACAATAAATCTCCAATAAAGAATTTTTTAACACAAAGTGTATTTATTTTAAAAATTATTATTTCAAAGTGAGCTCTTAATGTTTTATCTTCCTCAAATGGGTGTAAAACTTTTCTAGGTATAGTTTTAACAATTTTTAAACTATCCTCGGAGATTATAAAATTTAAACTGAATAACCTAAGGTTAATTACTCCTTACAAATTATTCCTAATCAGTATTCTAAGTAGTGTAAAAACTAGGTTAGATATATTATACAAAATATGATAAGATTTTAATAATATTTTAAAATAACTTATCAATCTAAAAAACTGTATATATCAAAATATATAATGTAAAAATAGAGTGGTTTTGAAATCTTTGGAACCTGGAGGGGTTGATGGTTTAACCCGATGCCTCAATAAAATAAAATCCTTTGACTGGCCCTTATTAGTACACGCGTTCACTTTATAACCCGTTTATCTCTTTTTCTGTTTTGTTGAGATAAAACCGCGCATCCTTTTTTTTCTTTGAGATACTGGTTTTTCAGTCTCTCTCTCTCTCTCTCTCTTCAGAAGATAACTTTTTATCTTCTCTCTTCTTCTCCAATACAAGCGACGGTTGACCGGCCTCTTTTTTATGATGGCTGTGGTTTTGACCGTCCTTTTACTGTCTCCGGTGTGGTGTTCTCTTTATGAACGCTGTTGACCCTTCAATTTGAAACCTAGGGTTTCAGATTAATTGGGGGTTTTCTGATCCGTGAGAATTTTTACGATTGGAGTTTGCTAATGAATCAATTGGGGTTTTCAATTGACCCTTCTGGGCTTGATTTCGTTTAAGAACAGGTGTGTTCGTTCTAATTCGAATCTTTACTTTTGTGCCCTAATTGATGACACTCGTATTTGTTTTTATTTCGAATCAAAATATCGAAACGATTAAGTTCGTTTTTTTCTGATCCTGTTTTGGATTGGTAATGAAACTGGTTTCGAATTTTTTTTTGCGAGTTTAATTTGTTGCCGGGTTGTGAGTAATCACCAAGTGATTATACCCCTGTTGCGACAAACGTTGAGACACAAAAATGACGTCGGGATTCGTGTTCTTAGCGATTTGCAAAAAAAATTATTTCGAGACTTGTTCTGTTTTTTGATTCTGGAACTTTTACGAGTCTGGGTAAATGATGATTGTTGGTTGATAGACCAAACCGCTCTGATACCAATTGTTGGCCTTTATAACGGGATCTATGGTCTAAACAGTTTCAATCACAAGTATACCAAATGAATGTTGTGCAAAGATTAAGTAAACTGTAAATATGTTTATGCATTAATCAAATATGTCATCATTGTTTTACAAACAAATGTACTGTGTATATATACTGTAATGAAAGGGTGCGTTGAACCGTTGTGTTGGTTCGTTGCATAAGAGCAGTTATTGATAACTGCTTTGTAACCGTTGAGTAACTGCTTTGTTGACTTTTCTTATGGTTGACTTTTGTTGATCGGGTCATTTGGGGTGTGACGGGTTTAAGGTTGGGTCGATGGTGATTAACCCAATAATGTTCTAAAACATGTTGAGAGACCTTCAAGCGACTCAACAACCGGCATAACCACATATGAAGGTAAATGCAACCATCAAGCGGTGGTGTCAAAAAAGAGCATCCATGACGCAACAAATGACACCACCTCTCAACTAAAGCCTAATAATCCTTTTGATCTTTTACGATTAAAAGAGGAACAATGATCATTTATATTGATTTTCATCTGCAAAGGCTGCATTATTATATGTGGTTAATCTCGTAGTTTATATCCAATAAGGAAGTCCTTTTAGTGATTAGGTTTGGGATTAGTAACTGAAATTGCTAGTACTATGATTACCTTTTGGAAACTATAATAAATGAAAGTGCTAGTGTTATGATGTGATGGAGTAGATTTTTTGATAATTTCTTGACAAGAGATTGAATTATTAGTAATTTTGAAGTGATTGTCGACGCATTATCGAATCGTATGTAAATTAGTTAATATGTGTGAATTGTGAAATTGAACCTAGTCATGTATAAGGGATAGATGATGATGTGAGAATATAACACACCACTGTGAATCTTCATCTGGTCCTCACCATCAACTAACATTTTCATATTTTTTTATCTTTTAAGCACATGAGAACATTAGTCTCCTAATCGAGACACAATGCCAACCATGTTCAAGCTTCTTATACATCATATCTATGTTCATCGATCGCACACTTCCCTCTATTCTTTCTAATAAATACCTGTAACTATGCATGTTTTATTCATCAAACACGTCAAGTAACTACAAATGAATGGAAATGTCAAGTGTCCCTTAGAGATCCTCCGAACACTTCACTTGACTATTGTTCAATCCAGAATTCCCTACTGAAGTGTTTGGGGGAATTCCGAGTGGCTGACACTAGAAAAGGAAACTAATATTAGTGAAGGAAAATGTCGAGTGTCCCTTAGAGATTCTCCGAACACTTTACTAAGATATAGTTTCAACAAGAATGTCTTACTGAAGCGTTTGGGGGAACTCCGAGTGGCAATTGACACTAGAAAAAGAAACTAATATTAGTGAAGGGAACGTCAATTGTCCCTTATAGATCCTCCGAACACTTCACTAGGATATAGTTTCAACAAGAACGTCCTACTGAAGTGTTTGGGGGAATACCGAGTGGCAATTGACACTAAAAAAAGAAACTAATATTAGTGAAGGGAAACGTCAAGTAGTGTCCCTTATAGATCCTCCGAACACTTCACTAGGATATAACTTTCACTAGAATGTCTTACTAAAGTGTTTGGGGGAACTCTGAGTGGCGCTCGGCACTAGAAGAATGAACGAATATAAATGAAGGGCAACGTCAAGTGTCCCTTAGATATCCTCCGAATACTTCACTGGGATATAGTCTCAACTAGAATGTCCTACTGAAGTGTTTGGGGGAACTCCAAGTGGCACTCAGCACTCGACACTATAAAAAACAAATTGATACGAATGAAGGGAAACGTCAAGTGTCACTCAAAGATCCTCGAACACTTCATTAAGATATTTTTTCATGTAGAAGCTAGTTCCTACTGAAGTGTTTGGGGGAACTCCAAGTGGCACTTGGCACAAGAAAATTAGAAGTCGTTTGCGATTTGCTTTTGATACATCATAAGTGATCTTCTAAGTCGTAAATTCATATGCAAAGTTGTGGTTAGGTTGCCAATTTTAGTCTGCATAAAACATGTATCATCTGTTTTCCATTACACATTTATGAAACAGAAGATATTATAATCTTCAACTCTGTAGATTCTAAGCTTTCAACTAGTGAAAGATAAACTCACAATTATGTGTACATGTGAATAAACAGTGGATAAAGAGAGAATATAAGAGAGAATATGGGAGAAGGGGATACTTTCGTTCACAAATAACATGGCTATATATAGCCTATGAAAAGTAACTGACAAACAGGAAACTAGCAACTTACTCTTCCTAAAGACTAGGCAACACTGTTGGAATTATATAACATGACAATCATATATAAAACACATAAACATCAAAGAAACATGCGGAAGCGTAAAGGAACGAATAATGAATAATTAACTAACATAAATATAAAGTATGCGTACCTTTTTGATTCTAGCCGAACAAGAATCAATTCCACAAAACTAGCAATTGAGATGAACCCTAATTAGGGTTTATAGGATTATAAGAATTACCCCTTACCTTTTTGTAATTCAATCCAAGATACAATCAATAGTGTGATTGTACCACGTTCTTGTACACACGTACTATTAACGAATTAAAGTAAATGCTAGTTTAAAGGAAAACACAAAACAATTTGTTTTAACAAAACAAAAATCGAAGCCCTTATTCATAAGGATATTCGACCAAGTTTTAGGACCAAAATAAAGAAAACCAAAACCCAAGATTAATTGTGTGTACAAGAGTTGTCAACAGTGAATCCTTGGTTTTGTATTTTATAGGATTAGAAAACTTAGGGAACAAGTTAGGTTGGGTATGGGCTTCCCCTAACCAATGGCCGGTCGATCTATAACCCACAAGGGGTTCTAGATATTTCTTGTTCTCTAAATAATCCATATACAATACTTTCCTTTTATTCGTCTAACTATCGTTAGTCATTATTCCGTTAAATACTAACGGTTGTTATGTTTTGTGTTTATTTAATAATTAACATAACATTTTATATTAATTAACATAACATTTTATATTAATTAATCTTTAATTCTCATACGTAAAGTGTGCAATCCCGTGGTCTCGAGTTCGATTCTAACACACATCTATTAATATTTTGTCCATTAAATCAAGCAGCTCCCACTTGGACATATCTTAATAGTGTGATCACATCGGTTAGCGTCTAGCAACACTTCGATACCTCTAATACAACTCGAGCAAGGCTCCTGGAAAACCTTTTAATGACTTCTCATTATTATTATCCTTTTGTTTCTAATACCATGTTAAATAAAGATATGGAATTAAGTCATTCTTTATTCAACCATTATGTTTCTCGTTTTAAGTGATTGACCAAGATTACCAAATCTTCTGAACATATTTAGGGGAGATTTTGGGTGTGGCCACACAAACATTTTGTCAACCCTACGAGGGGGCCAGCAGTATTAAACTCCAAATAAATTTGAAGGAACAAATTCTATATTGACTACGAGACTAACCCACAAACTTTGCAACACTTCTCGAAACAACCCTTATGACTACCAGTTACGTATAGCGTTAAGTTGTTCCACAGAAGTGCACTACATTCATGACACTTATCTCGTATCTCAAGTCTGATGATAACTATTCATGATTTACTTAATAACAATATCCATAAAGTAAGTTGGGATAAGTCTTATACTCAATTCATTGAATATCATCTGAAATTGGTATGCTTTCTCATCAATATACTTTTTAGTATATTTTACCAAATCACTCAGATTTGTCTTAATTTAACGATACTCCCATATCAATAATTGACAATGGAATATTTAGAATAAATAAATTTATTCACGGATTAACATGCAAATATAGGATACAATATATTATAAAATCAAACATACCAAGTATTTGATTTATTATAATAATTGTTTAACATCCTTTATCCAAATGCTAAATAGATCAATGCATGAAAATTCCAGTTGATGAATTATGCCTCAAGTAATGACAATCATACTTGTTGACAAGGCATAAATCAACCAACTTGATCTATCATAATTTTGAGAATACTTATTTCAAGAATTCAATTAGTAAAGTCCTTGTATGTGTGCATTCACCAATCCACATAATAATTCATAAAGTGTGTGACATCCTCTATCACCAATTTATGACAATTTAAACTTTCAAACATTGTAAAGTTTAAAGTATTCTTATTCTTTTAATGTATAATACAACTGAGCTCTTAGTAGCACAACTAGTTCACATGGCCATTAACAAGGATGAAATCCTACCATGACTAGTATTGAGTGTCATCTCAATTAAACCAGCATCATTTTATACAAACAACAATATGCTCATTAAAACTACGTAAACTTTAATATCTTATTGTGTAATGTTTGATGTCTTCAAAACTTTCAAGTTTGTAGCTGATGACAATTTGCACAATAATTGACATATTGTTCATCCATAGAATCTAGGAGCAATTCCAGGCTGAGGATGTAATTCTATTAGAATATTCATTACACAAGTTATCTAATAACTTTTAGTTAGATATCAGTGTTGTGAAATCACTTCTTATTCAAGAATGATACAACAATTTTCATACATAACATGATGTACATGATGAATCTACAGGTCAAACTTATATTTCATTCATGTTCTATCTTGTCAAAAGACATTTTATCCATTTCCCAAATGATATATCATGTTTTATTAGAATCATTTATTTTACTGCACATGTTTATAATAATAAACATATATTCCAAGGTTGTGTGTTTTAATTCTTAAATCTTACAAGTGAAGTTTCATTCCAATCTACTTAACATTTAGCTTATAAGAAATGATACTTCCTATATGTTATACAACATATAAGATTTAAAACCTTAACATAATACTCCCACTAGCTTTCAGGAATACTTAAAATTTATCTTATTAATTATAAATCAAAACTAGGATTTAATAATTAAACATAAGAATAATTTTATAGATGCTTGCACTTATCAATTCATGAATTATTGCACTTCGTACACTTCCAAAGATTATATGAATTCAAAAAACCTTTCGATTACTTACCGTCCTCGCTCAAGTAATTTCTCAAGAAAGAGTTTTGATATTCCATTATCATATTTCATATTAATGAAAACAAGTATGACAATTATCATCTTTATATATTTAATGTGTATAGGAAATAATATTCAATCACAATTAATTGCTTAAGTATGATTAATAATCTTGTCATAAAACATGCATTAAATATGTGTACAATTTTGTCCATATGATTTCTACACAGAGATTTAAACCACTAGAGTTTTCCATCTCTTTGAAGAAACTTATCTTCATTATCTAGTTTAACTATTAAGATAAACCAAATTTCCAAAATTTATTATCTTTATGGACAACATCTTTAACATTCATAGTATGAGTAATTTACCCAATTCAATATTTGGTAATAATGATTATCAGGTTTACTATAATCTTGTAACTCATGTTCTTCTAAGCATATAAATCAAATATCTGAGATATCCTTGCAGATCTATGAATGAAAATTCAATCATCATGAGTTCTATCATTTACATGTCTAACCTCATCATGATATTTAATAGTGTGTTTTAGAAGATTATGTATCTTGTACTTTTATCTTTAAAAAAAAAACTCCCACTTGCCTTTTATAATATATAGACTATCTATATATACTTAGCAATTAGAGCAAAACTACATTGTTCTGTTTTTGGGACATTACAAATACACATTGATAATTCCTTACTTTACTTTGTTAATAACCTATTCATAAGTAGTTTAGCAAATTCAGAATCTTCAAATTTTAAAACTAAATGTGATTCATCACATTCCATAATAAAATGGTATTTTATTAATCTTCTAGGTTGGAGTCATATTGAGTATATTCAATCCATACTCAATTTTCTAACCTTGTTACCTTTTAAGAAAGAAGTTATGGTTATCTTGAATCAAACAAATCAAATAGAGTTTGATTATCCTATCTGAACATAACATCAACTTGTGGTACTCATTAGAATTAATATTGTAAGACAATCTAACAATATATAAGATAAACATATTCCTTTTGTCTTACCTATTTACCAACTAAGTCAACTTAATGGTATAATAGACTTTTCAAGCAAATTTCAAGCTTTATAACACAAGTACTCTTTAACCAAGTCACTTCATATCCATGTCTCATCAAGAAAACATAAACTGTTATAATCCCATTATACGTTATAAATCATTGATCAACTGAATGACTTCTTGTACATGTCTTAATTAAAAAAAAAACATAACAAGTTAACGTCTTACTTTATTATAAGTCTTAAAAGACTTTATGTTTATGTCTTTACAATGAACCATAAATATGTTTAACTAAAGTAATTATGAACACAACTCTTGGTTTCAATAGTAATTTCAAGTTAATTTATTTACTTCACAATAATGTAGGACTACATTATTTTTCATTTATGTCATTCCAAAATACATAAATAAACAAATTGAAGTAGTATTAGATTGCTTCATTTATTTATGTCATTATAATAATACATAAATATTTAATTTGAAGTAGTCTTATATATCATTTTGACACATGTTCTAAATATTTGTCTAATTTAGAAACTGTAAATTTATTCCAGATACGATCCCACGTAACATTGAGATTTACTTTGTTGTTGCAATCTCGCCAAGTTCTCACATGACGTAAATTGCAACACCAAGTGTTTCTTGAATTAGATATGTATAAGTCATATTAGAACGTTAGTCTCTTACCTTGCAGTCAAGAAAATCCGTTAAATCATATACCTATATGTTGTACCTTGCACACAATATAGATTTCTCCCACTTGTGCATGGAACAACATCATGTAGTAGATAAACAACACGACATAAGTTTGTTTATGTGACCAATATGATTGTGTCATTGATATTAGCATAACTAGTAGATATAGAACCACTTCATTGTCTAATAAGGAAACGTACATGAATATCCTTGAAAACATAAGTGTCTACAAGTGGAAAGTAATTATCTTAAGACATTCTAGAGATAATCTGGGTTACTACCAAGATGACAAAGCTTGTAACTCCCACTGAATTAGAGATCATTACATTAATTCCTTATTCAGTAATAAGAACACAATACTAACACTGGATTTGACAAGATTGTAAGTGTTTTAACCAGTGAAAGAAAATAGCATTCTATTTACTTCCCTACACTTTTTAGAAAGTCCATACATAACAATTACTTATGTACTAAAAGAGTGTATTCTACTATGTAGATGATGAATTATCCATCAATGCTATTAACTTGAAAAATTAGGCATGCAATTTCTTTCTTAATAGTTCTACTATTCCAACAACTGTAAGTAGTACTTTTAAATGGTCAAAGCACAACAACTAGATAAAATATGCTAGTTTGTCTTTTACCAATTTTGCAGTAAATTAGTCTAGCTTCTAATTTAATAACTCAGAAAATATGCAATTTTCTTAACTATTAAAATTTTCTTATGAGTTATGTATTTAGAATTTAGACAATTCTAATTTTGTCCTATCATACCTTTCTCATTCATGAAAAGGAATAAGATTGAATCTCACTCTTTCTTATGAAAAGAGGACCAGGTTTATTCTTTTAGCAAAGTTGACTCTACCAAAAACCCTTACAGGTGTAGATCAATTTACAAATACAGGAATAACCTACGTTTACGGTTTAATGTTGCATTAATACATTTAAAGAATTTTCAAAATTCAATTTTAGCATTTTCGATAATTAAACTTTTTAAGAAAATAAAATGCCCAAGGTAATATTCATATAACCATAGAACTTTCTCAAAAACTAGGATCCAAATTATCATAGTTCTATTACATCAGCTGATCTGCTAGTAACGAAAGTACATAATAAGGTAATCTGTCGAACAATATTTGGCAAACATTTTCCAATTCCTAGATCATTATGGGATTTACATTTTCCAACGTTATTGCAAATATAAACATGTTTTATCCCATCTTGTGCCTTGATTCCAGGTCTCACTTACTACTCAATTTAAGTCGTCTAACTTAAAGAACTGCAAATATGTCCATGCAAGGTCTGACTTCACATAGAGATTTACCTTTCTATCACAATCTCGCCAAGTTCTCACATGACGTAAATTGCAACTTCGAGTGTTCCTTTAAATAGATGGCACTTAACTTAATTTTAAAAGGGTACTAGTTTTGATATATGGTGTCAAATCAAACATGTACGAAGAAGCATGCATACAACTTCGTATCAATAGTTTCTAATAAAAAAACTTTTGATTAACCAATTCATAAAGATCAAATTATCAAAGTTTTGATTGAGGTATTGGTTTCGCCAATCAAGGAATTTCCTTTAATTATCGTCCATTATATCGTACTTTTGCATAAGTCTAAAGACTTAGTGTTTCGGATAATTACCACAAATGGCGCATGAAATTAAAGCTAATTCACCCTTAAGATGATTTTGTACTAATGGCCTACTTAGTAACTCCAATTTGACTCGCAAAGAAGCGGAGAATTTGGTCAGCACTGAAGCTATGACCTCCTTCTTTCGGGTCACAATTTAATGCGCTCCCCTCCTTGTACCCCTCACACGGTCCGTCAAATTGGGTGAGCCGTTCTCACTATTTGTACCAAAACCATCAATCAATTAAACTTATTGCAAATTTAACTCTTCAAAAACAAATCAAATTTCACCATTGTTTAGTCAAATTTATTTTTCTATTCAAAATTACACTTTGCTTAAAACTTGTCGCACATAATAAACAAACAAGTAAGAATAAAAAATAAACAACTAAAACAATGCACACATAACTAAAAATTAATACGTTTAAACAAGTAGCCACATGCAACTTATTTGATAAAGCTTATTAATAATCAATATCTAGGTTAATTAATGTAGATATTAACTAGGGCTTTCACTCGCACAATTGAAAGTGAGCCACATACATCAACGAATCGATTGCGTAAGCCATAATTAAAATATACCAAATTGCACATAATTGATTCATTAATATTATTGAGGTATTCCCCAATTCAAGATTTATCAAAATAATAAACATGTGTATAAAACTTAACAATTAATTTTCGCATAACCAATCTTAACAATTAAATATATATAT
Source organism: Chrysanthemum seticuspe (assembly GCA_019973895.1). NCBI lineage: Eukaryota > Viridiplantae > Streptophyta > Magnoliopsida > Asterales > Asteraceae > Chrysanthemum > Chrysanthemum seticuspe. Next base: position 39,839,610 of record BPTQ01000009.1, read on the forward strand.
CGACAATAATCCATGCCAAACATGCACGTTTTCATGGATTTAACATAACAATTTATTCAGGTAAGTCACAAGATCGCATACAATTCCATGTCACATAACACTTTATTCATGAATTTATCACGTAACACATATATTAATTCTAGGTTTCGATATTGATAACATAACAATTATAATAAACCCTAAAACAATTTAAAAAAAAAAAAATAGACTAAAATAAATAAGGGTATCGACCCATAAAAAAAATTTGGTCAATCCAAAAAAAAATTTAAAACCAAATTAGGGCAAAAGCCCTAACCCTAAAATTAGGGTTTACATAATCATAACCAAAATCCTAGAATAATCATATCAAACAGAATACAATATCCGTTTTTTTATGTGTTTAGTAATTAATTACTCATTAAACCAAGCTCGTGATGCCACTGTTGGAATTATATAACATGACAATCATATATAAAACACATAAAACATCAAAGAAACACGCGGAAGTGTAAAGGAACGAATAATGAATAATTAACTAACATAAACATAAAGTATGAGTACCTTTTTGATTCTAGCCGAACAAGAATCAATTCCACAAAACTAGCAATTGAGATGAACCCTAATCTTTTATATAATAAAGGAATTACATCATTTCAGAGTGATTTTGTCAATTCATTCTTATTGAAAAAATAATTGGGCCAATAGGAGAGCTCGATTTCGCCACGTAAGCAAAATCGTGTGATGTGATTGGTTAATAAAAGTCAAAATTAAATTGATTTTGGTCAAACTTTAATAAATTTGTTGGAGAAATTTGGTTGATAAAAAAAACACATAAAAATATAGGTGTCAAATTTGTGAAAACAAAAACTTAAAAAAAGAGAAGGTAATTAATAAAACATTAGTGGTTGAATTTTTAAAAATTATACAGAGTTAAGTGTAATATTATAAACCTCCATATTTTTTAATAACTTTGGATTATAAACAAATACCCCTTATACTTTATACCCTTTATACTTTATATCTTAAAAAATACAATGTATATATTGTTTGAAAATAACAATATATAAATTTTCATAAGATTATAAGTATCAATTTTTTTACTATATACGGGGTAAGGATCCAGTGAGAAGAAAACTTAAAATGAGAAGAATGAGAAATAACTATAACCGCATATTTGAGATGCATCGACTTGAATGAGATGCATCTCTATTCATTTAGATGCATCACAATTAGTTTTGAAAGTGATTTTGAAGTGCAAACGATGCAAAGTAATATTAGCAACAAATTTGACTCGCAGAGGACGAAAAATACATTGGATTTGTATAACTTGATGAAATGCATCTAATATATGTATATGCATCTAATTTTTAGCTAGAAAATATATTGTGATGCATCTAAAAGATTAGGGATGCATTTAAATCAAATCGATGCATCTCTAATGTGTAGTTATAGCTATTTCTCATTCTTCTTATTTTAAGGATTCTTCTCATTTGAGTCCTATATACGTTCAATAAGGACTCATTTATTTCATTTTTAAAAGTTTTAACCTATGTGGACACGAGTTTACATTTTAAATACGGCTAAATTACTAAAAACGGAAACATAATTATCAAACTGTAAGCACGGTTTACTTTAATATAAAAATAAATATACGCGATTGTACTTATAACAATGACTCATGTAATTCTTATTTATTTATATAAGGATATCTAGAAAAACATTTTTAAAAACCTTTAACGAGTATACTTTAACTTTATCAACGTTCATTATGTGCTATTAAACTTGCATCATGTGTACAACATAATATCAGTAGTGAAATTTAAATAACAAAATCAACATCTTTGTCAGCTAAATAAAATTAAATCTTGAGTAACCTAACAGAAATTTTTATAAATATTTTACCAAATTTTAATGAATATTAATGCATGATGAAAAACTCGTGCATAAGTATTAGTTGTACTTATATCACAATTTTCATGGGCAAATTCTTATATGTGTATATACTGAGCTAAAATGTGAAAACAAATTTGATTTATGTGTAAATTTCATGCGTGCACGAAACTTAGAACTATATAATTATATGCAATTATTTTTAAAGACACAATATTAAGTATTAATACAGAATAATATTTTTGTGAAAACCCCATGCATGCACGAGTATTATAACTAGTTAGGGTTTATAGGATTATAAGAATTACCCCTTACCTTTTTGTAATTCAATCCAAGATACAATCAATAGTGTGATTGTACCACGTTCATGTACACACGTACTATTAACGAATTAAAGTAAATTCTAGTTTAAAGGAAAACACAAAACAATTTGTTTTAACAAAACAAAAATCGAAACCCTTATTCATAAGGATATTCGACCAAGTTTTAGGACCAAAAGAAAGAAAACCAAAACCCAAGATTAATTGTGTGTACAAGAGTTGTCAACAATGAATCCTTGGTTTTGTATTTATAGGATTAGAAAACTTAGGGAACAAGTTAGGTTGGGTTTGGGCTTCCCCTAACCCATGGCCGATCGATCTATAACCCACAAGGGGTTCTAGATCGTTCTTGTTCTCTAAATAATCCATATACAATACTTTCCTTTTATTCGTCTAACGATCGTTAGTCATTATTCCGTTGAATACTAACGGTCGTTATGTTTTGTGTTTATTTAATAATTAACATAACATTATATAATTATTATTAATCTTTAATTCTCATACATAAAGTGTGCAATCCTTGTCTCGAGTTCGATCCTAACACATATCTTATTAATATTTTGTCCATTAAACCAACAAACACTAGACCACTTCTACCCAACTTGCAACATGCACATAATACTCGGTCTAACCTAGACTAGTTCATCACATGATCTTTTATCATTTATTTAATTCAAATACTAAAGTACTAAAGTACTTAACTAATAAAACCCGACTGTCAAGATTAAACCCAACAAACTCCAACATGTTTATTTTCAGAGTCATTATTGGGACGACAAAGTGTTTAAGTTTTTACAACATTTCAACTTTTAGTTAAGGCTACGCGCATTTTCAACCCTAGATGTATGCAACATTATGTTTGATTGCTGCTTGAACATGATCAGAAACTTCAGAAGCACGGACTCAAGTTGTTTTATTATCATTCCTAGAAGAGATCTTTAATTTGCTCCCAAAAGGGTTCTTCATGGTCACGGTAATCAAACTTGATCCTCTCAGAAAGATCAACATGACAACTATTAGGTAGTGTCTTATACAAATGCTGATCAAATTAGCAGAGAAGTATTCCAAATAAAATGAAGCAAAGCCAAATCATAGGCAGGCCATATCGTTCTTCCGGAACCAAAAGGAGTCATCAATTCTCAAGTGCTTGAGTGAAACCAAAGGCTATATTATATCTGTCACTGCTTTTTGTTTGACCAATTATGTAAGCTAAAGATTGAAATAGATTAGAACTTTTGTCGGAGACAGTTAACATGATTATATTAACTTTGTATCTAAATTTGGTTAATAAGCTTTATGGAATAAATCAGTTTTATTGTTTTAACCCAAACATTAATTACAAAATCCAGCTAATGGTAATCCATCAACAAAAAAATTTCTACTCATTCTCATGGTATATTTACGTGTTCCACGTCCTTAAACGTGAGGATCAAAAGGTATCGAACGATCTCAAGGTGCGTAACCTTTAAAGTAGATAAAGTTCGATGTGCTTGTCAATGACGGAGATCAAATCAATCCAAATGCCAATTAAATCAGCCTGTGTTTGTTACACATCAAAGTTGTTCAAATGAGAACATACTAGTATAAAAGCCAAAGCAATATGTTGTTTAAGTAATCAAAACAAATTGACAAGCAACTCCATCACATTCAAAATTTTATAACTCAATACTAAACTAAATGACGATAAAAAGAGATATGGGTTTAAATGTTAACACAAAATCAATATATCATATTCTTAGTTTTGTAAAAGGCGTAAGATTGAAAAAGGACCAAACTAACCATAGATTTTAACATGACATGATTCGGATGTTGGGATTTTAGAACCAGTTAACTATTAACCTCTACGAGTACGCAGCGGAATTAGGATCTAGTTTATGCAATTAGGTTAACACGTAATAATAAACAAATAATTAATACAATATTAATTAATTAAAAGGGATAAAAGAAAAGCTAACCTTGCTCGGCAATTGATCTCTATTAACGGAACAAGAAACCAATACGAAACCTTAAGTATCTAAAATAGATACTTCGAAGAGTATCACACACAAACCCGATAATGTATACATTCGATATAGAAGCTTGTCGAGAACGTAATTAATAAAACCAATCAACCAATTGACCACTTGAATAAGCCACAAGCAGAAACCTCCATGAACAATTCATTACTGCTCGAGAACCAAAGAAAACAACAAAGGTTGTTTTTCCACTCTACCCGATATCGGACAATATGTGTCCGAGATCCATCCCTTTGCTGTCCGAGATGTATCAAGACAAAAAACAAACACTCTTGCAATCAAGCTATTCGACCAGGAATCTTTTGAACAAGAATACCGAAACCAATCAAACAATAAAACCACTTGGATACTAACGATGCAAGGTTTTAGAGATTAGAATATTTGCATGAAAACTTGGATCAGTTATGGTGTTAGTTTAGGGATTAAAATATTTGCATGACAATGGATTGTGTATAAGGTGTAGACATATGTATATGTCACATGCTTTCACCTGTTCTCACGTCCAGAATAATGTGTTGGGGTTTTGCTTTTATAGCAAAGTCAAACCGACCCTATTCATGGGTTATTGCTTGAACGACAAGCTAAAAGCCCAAGTTCCCCATTTCCCGATCGTTTGTAAGCTTTCAAGGCCCATGGCAGCTCCAAACTAAACGACCCAAGTCCATCAAACAGTCCATGGATCGAGTATAATAATCGGGTAATCATTCATACATATAACGGGTATATATTCAAGTATAAATACGTTCGACACGTATACTCGTGTTTATCGTGTGTGCCCCCATCGGCTCACACACTTCTAGTCGTTTTGTCGTGTTTGTAACTCCCACAAACCAACAGCTCCCACTTAGGAGTTGGTGTGTCGAATGGCACACAAAACTAACGACGGAAACGCCTAGCAAACGCTCTCACTCGCTTTTTAACTAAAAGTGTCTGAGAGAATAGTTTCGTAAAAGTTTCTCAGTAGCATGGTCATTCAATGTCTTGCTCTAATAATCCTTTGTTATAGATACCGTTAAACCATGGATTATGGATCTCAAATCATTCCATATAGTTTAACCATTTAGAATCTCATTATAGAATTTAATTAGATATACCAAATGTAATCAAGTATCATCTTGCATTACCCTTTGGGTTCGGCCGAACAATTATCTTATTAAATCTGGAGAGGCGCCATGGTATCTTTCTGCACATATCAAGTGGAGTAACAAATCCTTTATTGATTACAAGTGTTGTGGATGCTGCTTCACATCACTCCGAAATATAGCTTTTATAACTACCTTGTTCAGATAGCGTTTTGCGTATACTTACAAAAAATGATATCCACACATAACAGAACTTTCTTGTATCTCAAGTCTAAGGATGAAGATAACAAACCATTTTCAATATTTTACTTATGACAAGGATCCAATAGTAAATGTTTGAAAGTTGGGGAATCCAATATGCATCTCTAGTGAATATATGAGTTTGGCGGGAACAATCCGAATTCTCGTTAGAATTATAACCAACACTCACATTTGCCTTATCATAACAATATTCCCATATTGTTAACCGACAATGGACATATTTAGAATAATAAAATTATTCAAGGATTAAACATGCAAATATAGGATAACAATTATTATATGAATGAATAACAAATACCAAGTATCTTTATTTATCATAAAGTAAAAATTGTCTATCAATCCCAATTATCCAAATACTAAAACAGATATGCATGAAACTCATTTAGTAAGTTGAACCCTAATGTTTTCAACATTCTCAACCTTTCTTTAAAAGAAAAACTAAATAGTTATCTGAGTAAACTTTCCGAATACTTATTTCAAATATCACATATAGTGAGTGATTTGAAATATAAGATGAGTGTCTTATCTCATATGCTCATACTATTGCAAGAATTATAGTATGGAGATGTTGTCTTACCTTGCATGAGGTAGTAAAAGTCAACAACATACTGACAGTCATCTTTACAGTTTCCAAAAGTGTAAAGTATTCTCATTCATTAATGTGTAATGCAACAATGCTCTATGTTGAGCATAACTAGTTAGCAAATTTATCATAAAAGATGAAATCCTACTACAACTAGTATTAATAATCCTCTAGCATCATTTGTACTTATACAACATTATGCTTTAAAATTCGTAAACATTTATAAAAACAATAATCTAAACACTCTCAATTAGATATTGTTGTTGTCACCTCATTTTGTTCTTGTACAAAAGCAGCAACTAGTCTTATACACAATATAATATATACATGATGAATCCTTAGTTAAAACAACATAAGGTTTCTATCCATGTAATAAATTACAAGTGAAATATATCATTGAAGACTTGCTTGAATGAATTGCATTTGTGTCAGACTTAATTTTTCGCATTTGTTTATTCCAAATAAACATTTATTCCAATGTTGTTTGTTTTATTCCCTATATTCCAAGTGAAATTTCATTCTAAGCTTAAGGATCAATATCTAGCTTAAATAGAATGATATCATCAACATGTAAATTTTAAGAAAAAACATAATGCTTCCACTCAATGTCAGATGTACTCAAGAGTTATCTTAATTCAATCAGAATCATATTGTAATTAAATTCAAGATCTCAGCTCTTAGATGCATGATCTAATCCAAAATATGGATTGCTCAAATTTTGTATACAACATAAAGATAATATATATTCATAACCATTTTGATTACACACCGTCCTCGCAAAAGGTAATCATAAAGAAAGAGTTATAAAATCTAATTGTCATATTCAACCTACAAATCACATGTATGACAATTAAATATCTTTATATAATTAATGCATGTATTATATAAGAAAATTTAATCACAGTCAATTGCTTAAGTATGATTAAAAACTTTCTATTAAATGCCATGCATTAATATGTATACAATTTTGTCCTTGTGAGTCTTTCTTCAAAAGAAACTCATTCCAACCTCATAGGTTAACTGTTAGGCGAAATAACAATCAAGCTCAAAACTCGATTTGCCTTTTAAGGACTGCATCTTATCATTCATAGTTCTAAAACATTTATCAGATTCAAGATGTGATAATATATTTTAGTAGTTAGCTGATTTACAATAATCTCATAACTTATGTCCCTCGGCATTGATATAAAATATCACACAAGTGATGAGGCATCCTTTCGGATTTATGAATGAGAGTAATCATTATACTTCGGTCAACATTTTCATGTTTAACCTTAGTATGACATTAATAAGTGGATTTTAGAAGGTTAAGTATTTGGTTCTCAATAACTTTGAGATATGTATATACTCTGTTGATCCCAGTTGAGCAAACGATCTAATATAGAAACTGACTTTAAACAAAAGCTTATTAAGTATCACGCAGAATTTAACACTTAATCTTAAGAAGAAGAACAGTAAACATTCAACACCTCAATATTATTATTAATACGAATACTCTAACCAGTATTAGGGTTTTACAACCTTGAAGTGTATCGACCTTAGATATAAAACATACGTATATCTAATCTAACCTAGGACCTCCTTTTCTAGGCTAAGGAGTCCTTTACATTATACAATACGTAACCTACAAGATAAATATCTTTTCCATATTTATCTAATACACAATACTAAACCGACTATACAAGACTAGCAATGGTTACAATAGTCTATCAGTAGTTATACAATACTACTAGCCGCGGTTTGTCATCATCCGTGGTTACATCCTTCTATCCGTGGTTATATCAACTCTGTCCGTAGTTTCAGTACTTAGAATAATTATCCTCCCCTAAACTTGATACATTCCAACAGAATTCTCAAGTTTCCTTTAAGCTCAAAACATCTGGATTGGAGGATGTAGTCAAACACTTACTAGACTTAAGAATTTTCTCATATTTCAGCAACAAATTGTAAGCTTGACCATCATAGGGTAACAACATCTTGATAATACCAGGCTTCAACATCTGAGCAATAACCTCCTGGATACTTATTCAGTTGAGGATATCACCTTCTACAAGCATATGATACTTCTCCAGAAACAGTTAAGACATGAACTCCATCAAGTTTGATATAAAACCTATCTGTAACAATTACCGGATTGTAGAGCTCCTTTCCATTCACGGTTCATCAATGAGTCAGGTTCAAATAAATCTTCAAATAATGATAAACGCAAGTCTTCGGTCAACATTTTCATGTTTAACCTTAGTATGACATTAATAAGTGGATTTTAGAAGGTTAAGTATTTGGTTCTCAATAACTTTGAGATATGTATATACTCTGTTGATCCCAGTTGAGCAAACGATCTAATATAGAAACTGACTTTAAACAAAAGCTTATTAAGTATCACGCGGAATTTAACACTTAATCTTAAGAAGAAGAACAGTAAACATTCAACACCTCAATATTATTATTAATACGAATACTCTAACCAGTATTAGGGTTTTACAACCTTGAAGTGTATCGACCTTAGATATAAAACATACGTATATCTAATCTAACCTAGGACCTCCTTTTATAGGCTAAGGAGTCCTTTACATTATACAATACGTAACCTACAAGATAAATATCTTTTCCATATTTATCTAATACACAATACTAAACCGACTATACAAGACTAGCAGTGGTTACAATAGTCTATCAGTAGTTATACAATACTACTAGCCGCGGTTTGTCATCATCCGTGGTTACATCCTTCTATCCGTGGTTATATCAACTCTGTCCGTAGTTCCAGTACTTAGAATAATTCTTGATCCAAGGAACCAAAAACCCAACAATCCTCCCCTAAACTTGATACATTCCAACAGAATTCTCAAGTTTCCTTTAAGCTCAAAACATCTGGATTGGAGGATGTAGTCAAACACTTACTAGACTTAAGAATTTTCTCATATTTCAGCAACAAATTGTAAGCTTGACCATCATAGGGTAACAACATCTTGATAATACCAGGCTTCAACATCTGAGCAATAACTCCTGGATACTTATTCAGTTGAGGATAATCACCTTCTACAAGCATATGAATAACTTCTCCAGAAACAGTTAAAACATGAACTCCACAAGTTTGATATAAAAACCATCTTGTAACATTACCATTGTAGAGTCCTTTCCATTCAGGTTCATCATGAGTAGGTTCAAATAAAATCTTCAAATAATGATAAACCAGTCTCTCATGATAATCATTTGGATGTACTTCACCAAACTTATTCTTGTAAAGTATCCAAAGATTCATCAAATCATCTCTATCAAAATACTGAAGCATCTGTGAAAATTTATTATACTCATAAACTTCATTGTTGAGTCTTTGAATTTTCCAAATTCCTTCACTTCCAACTTTAAGCTTAAACTCATAGGAAATAATTTGATTAACATCTTCAACTACTTTCAGTCTTTTAGAATCATATGTCTCCTGAACCTATATTTTCTCTTTCGTTTACTTTGAATCCACTCTTCATCCTTTTGAATCCACTCTTCTTCCTTTTTAGAATTCATTGGACAGAAATCATCATTATTAATCCTCATACATCTCATATAAAGCTCACGAATTCTTTCAAATGAACACCTATTAAGATTATCAGGAATATGAATGCCTGAATTCTTAATAATCTTCATCAGTACATTCCTCATCTGTGCAATTGAAGGAGGTTTCTTTCTTATAACTTGCTTCCTTTCTTTACCAATCCTCCTTGCCTATTGACCCAAAAGTCTAGCTCTTTCCTCATCATCCAACAGTGCCCATTCTTGTACAGTATATTCATCATGTATTTGTTGAGAAGCTTCAAGATAGTTTTGTGATTCATACCATGTAGCTAACCATCTCTGACTAGCTTCCTCTTCTTCTAGCTTCTTTTTCTCTAAAGCTGCTTGTTCTGCAGCTAACATATTTCTTACATACTCGTCATCATAAGCAACCTGCTCTGCTTTACTTTTAAACTTCAACTCTGGTTCTACAATCCCTTTACCTTTACCAATGTCTTGTTGAACCACTTTCTTCTTTAATGGATCACCAATAATCAAACTTTTACTTCTAGGTTTAGGTGCAGCAGATTCAAGAGATAAAATAGGTGCAATGATAGGTGTAGAAATATATGAGGTTTTGCTTAGATTTATCATTGTACTTGCAGCTTCTTTCTCAACTTCTTTAGATTTAGGTGGTGATACAGAGAGGGTTGTAACAATAGTGGAAGTGGTTATGATAGCAGTGGGTGTAATAGTAGTGGGTACAATTGCCATGTCTAAAACTGCAGCAGTGGTTACAAGAGTACTAACCGTGGTTTCAGACATACTATCAGTGGTTGTGTCCTGCACTACTTCATCTTCTACAACAGTCTTCAAACTTTCAAGAACTGCCTCATTCCCATCTTTATCAGATACCAAAAATTCTTGATCTCCACTATCAACATCTTCTTCCATAGATACATCAACAGCCTCCCCTGAATTCATGCCTTAACTCCTCCCCTGTTTGGATACATCCTCCAGATTCAGAGCTGGAGAGGAGTCCACCTTCTTTTTCATCCTTCTCATAGTTCTCAAAACAGCAATCCCAGGTCTTCTTATTTTCTCCAAAACCAATACCCTGTGCTTCAATCGCCTAATGTCTTTTCCCTGAAACACATCCAGCTCCTGAAGACTTGAGATTGTTTCCTCCATTTTGGCACATTTATCCATCAATTCATTAAAACGTTCAAGAATATCCTCCCCACTTCGACCTGTGTGAACTGGTCCGAGAGGTGGTTCATTGGAAAAGTCATCATGTACCAGCTTAGGATCCATCAATTCAGTTTCATGTTCCAAACTATCCTCATCACTTCGAGCTGTGTTAACTGCTCCTAGAGGTGAATCCTTGGATAAAGTAAACATAGCACCAGACCTTGCCTGATCATCTATGCACCCTTTAGTAGCAAGTTGGCTAGGGATTCCTCCACCCGTGTTAAGTTCCAAGGAACTCTCCACATTAGGAGTTGCCAAAGGTTGGGTCTTATTTATGTTACCACTATCCTGACCAGCATTTAAGCATGAATCAGTAGTGGAAGCCCTTCCAATCATGTCACCTCCACTCCATGTGACAGCCTCATTAACAACACCACTAACACCAGCCTGAGGTAGCTTGGTGCCCTTCAGTCTCCTAGTCCATACAATTGGTTTAACAGTGGTTAGGGTTTGACTAGAAGTAGGTTGGGTGTCACTAACAGTGGTTTGAGGTGTAGTAGCAGTGGGTTCAGTGACTATAGGTTGGGATTCAAGACCTTCATCAAACTCAGGATCAATAGGCAAAATAAGCATATGAGGAAACAAAGGAAAATCTCTAATTTGTACATTTGGCTTCTGATTCCTCATATGTGCAAAAACCTTAGGGAGCATATGATGTACTTCATACTCTCTAGAATGCTCAACAGGTTCATCTATTTGGCTTTCCACAATAAGTTGAACAAACCTAGGATACAAATAGTATTTACCCTTTTTCCTAATATTTTGTACTAGCCCCTCATAAATCATCCTAGACCAATTAAACTTTCTTCCATCAGACAAACAAATAACAGAAGTAGCAATTTTGGAAGGAAAGTCATTAAACCCAGTTGTCTTATTACACATACACATCAACAAGGTATGAATAAGAAACTTCCATTGTGTTGAAAACAAACTCTTAAAAAATTGTACCTTATCACCCCTGTGTGTATATCCTAACCTCTCTAAACCAGTTACAATCTCAGCATCTGAAAGATTATCAATACCATCAGCATCATCAAACTTTAAAACTCCTAATGATCTCCTCATCAACTGAAATAGCATTCTCATCCACAACAGTGCTAAACACTTCTACTCCATTAACCTCTTCAAGCTTAGCATTCTTCCAAAACTGATGTATGTAGGCTTTAAGAATGGTTGGTGTGACAGTTAAGGCATAGTGAATAGGACTGTGAATAAGGAAATCAATCATTTGGTGAAAACCTTCAGATCGATCGTTTTTGGTGAGATTAGCAACAAGGTTATGTGTATTGGAATACTTTTCCGCCATTGTGATTATGAATGGGTATGATGTGGGTTTTGTGAATAAGGCAAAGGAAAGTGATTAGGGTTGATGTAGAGCGCCAAGGTGAAGTGTTTTGAAGATCAATTAAATGATCCATCCGTGATTTGGGGAGAGAAATATACTTTTGCCAAAGTTACCAAACAACCCCTATAGTATCCAAAATCAAGCAACAGTCTATCAGAGGTTTCAGAACTGCTATCCGTGGTTTGAAACACATCATCAGTGGATACATTGTTTCACTTCAACCAGATGTCCAAGAGATACAGCAAGCAAATCTGTGTCAAAATAAGAGAGATCTCACATAAATATGAAGGATTTCACAATTATTTATTTATTTATTTATTTTTTAACAAACACTGGCAACTAACATATCACCAGCTCCAATGTACACTAATCCTTCATACCTGCAAGACAAAAACACAAACCAAACACAGAGAAGAGAGTTATTGTTATCAGTGGTTAGAAAAAGCCAGAAGTGGTTCCAAATGACCTATCCGTGGTTTAGCAAAGGTAAGTCAATATGGTTAACTTCCAGTATTAATATTAGTCCAAAGCCCAATGAACTCATTAACTCCTCAACCACATTTAACCTGCCCCTCATTTACTTACATAAGCCATATCTCTGCTTATAAAAAGAACCCAAATCTCATATAACGCACACACCAAGTAAAATCAAAACCCTAATTTCTCCAAAATTCACAATCAACCACAATCACCATGTGGGATCCCAGTTGGAATAAGCCAGAAGTCATTGATCTAACAACCTCCTCCTCCTCCTCATCATCATCATCAAGTGAAGAGTCTGACCCATGGCATCTTTACATACCTCCACAAGAACCGCGACCAAGTAAATCCCCCTTTCTCCCATCATCTGAAGATGATAGTGTGGTGAATCCAAGTGAATCTTCTGATGATTCTGATGACTCCTCTAAGAAGAGAACTTCAAACCCCCAACCTTCATCATCCTAACCCCAACCATGACCACGAGCAAGAAATCCACCACTCCCAAAGGACAGAGAGGTGGTTCTTGGTCTTCCTGCACCAAGTTGTGGTGCTTCTTCACATATCGTAAAGGGGAAGGGTAAAAGGAAGATGGAGTGATTGCTTTTTGGTGAAACCAGTAGATGAAGCACAAAGGACAATGTCAAATCACTAATTCATCTACTGTATTCATCTTCATCATCTTCGGTTTCCTTAATCCATCCTTTCCATTTTGATCCTTAGCTCGTCATGCATATCCAACAGCTGAAATAGATGATAGGAGCTAGGATAGTAGTAGAAAATCATGTATAGAATAAGTCGTTTAATTTGCACTTTGAAGTTTCATTGTAAGCTGTAAGCTGTAAACTGTTTCTTGAATGAATGAACAATATAACTTCAATACTTCTTTTGCTTCTATAATGAACTTTCTTTTATCTGCAAAATGGTTAGTGGAAACACAGAGCAACAAACAGTGGTTTGAACAAAACTATCAGTGGTTAGAAACAAAAATAGCAATACTAAGATTACATAATAACAGTCCAATACTTATACAAACTTTTACAAAACAAGTTGAGAGTTAGAGATTAGTCATTCCAATACTAACAACAAGGTACTGAAACCTCCCCACATCAAAAGCTTTGATGAGAAGATCAGCAACATTGAAATCAGTATGGATTTTTACCATTTGAATCAGCCTTTTCTCATTACAATCTCTAATGAAATGATGCCTTATCTCAATATGTTTGGTTCTAGAATGTAAAACAGGATTTTTAATGATGCAAATTGTACTGTTATTATCAATATAAATCTTAGTATGCATAAAATTGTACCCAAAGTCCAGCAATTGATTCTGAATCCAAAGAACTTGACCACAGCAACTAGCAGCAGCCACATATTCAGCTTCAGTTGTAGAATTTGCCACAATAGTTTACTTTTTACACTGCCATGAAATTGGTCTGCTTCCCAAAAACTGACATCCTCCAGTAGTAGACTTCCTATCCAAACTAGCACCAGCATAGTCACTATCTGTGTGGGCCACCAAATCAAAAGGAGAGTCCTTAGAGTACCTAAGGCCCAATTTAGGATGACCTTTAAGATATCTAAAGATTCTCTTAACAGCATTCATGTGTGAGGTATTTGGTGTGACTTGAAATCTTGCACACACACATACTGAGAACATAATATCTGGCCTAGATGCAGTGAGATACATCAAAGATCCAATCATGGATCTGTACAACTTCAGATCAACTTTGGGACTTCCATCATCTGGTAGCAGTGGTTTCTGAGTCTCCATAGGTGTACTTGCACTCTTTACATCTTGAAACCCAAACTTCTTCAAAACATCTGCTACATACTTATCTTGACTAATGAAGATACCATCAGTCCTTTGTTGAACCTGTAGCCCCAAAAAGAAAGTGAGTTCTCCCATAGAACTCATCTGAAACTTATCATGCATACGTTTCTCAAAATCCTTGCAAAGCTCCTTGTTTGTTGAGCCAAAGATGATGTCATCTACATAAACGTGAACCAATAAAATATCATCTTTGTGTTTTCTAATGAACAAAGTTTTATCAATCAGCCCTCTTTTAAACCCATTGTCCATCAAATAAGTAGACAGGCACTCATACCATGCCCTAGGAGCTTGATGCAACCCATACATAGCCTTTCTCACCCTATAAACCTTGTCAGGATGATTAGGATCTTCAAAACCAGGAGGTTGAGAAACATAAACCTCCTCATCAATTGTGCCATACAAAAATGCACTTTTAACATCCATCTGATACACAACAAAATTCTTGAATGAAGCATAAGCCAAAAATAATCTAATAGCCTCTATTCTTGCAACTGGAGCAAACACTTCATCATAATCCAAACCTTCAGTTTGTGTGTATCCTTGAGCAACCAACCTAGATTTGTTCCTTACCACTATACCTCTTTCATCCCTCTTGTTTCTGAACACCCATTTAGTCCCAATTGCCCTCTTACCATTAGGAAGATCAACCAATGTCCAAACCTCTTGAAGCTTAAACTGTAGAAGCTCCTCTTGCATTGATTCTACCCAGCCTTCTTCAGATAAAGCTTCTTCCACTCTCTTGGGCTCCTTTTGAGACAGAAAACAAGCAAACAGGCAATTTTGCAGATCTTTATGACTGTTTCTTTTGTGAAGTGATCTTGCAAAGAACCCATGTTCAGGAAAGGGTTCAGTATTCTTAACCCTGCTTCTTGTTTGTACTGGAGTATTCAAGTTTCCAAGTATTTGTTCCTTGGGATGAATCTTATGTATTCTGGTAGAGGTGATTGGACTTTCATGAATGACAGTTTCCAAGTTAGTCAAATCAGCATTGAAGAAATCATCCATGTCTTCATCATCAGTAGGAGTATCTATTTCTATCAAAGCAGGCATGGTAGGATCATGTGGATACTCTTCATCATCAAGTAATGGCTTTGCATGTGGTCCAAAGAAAGTACTATCACCAGTACTTACATCCGGGGTTACAATTGGACTATCAGTGGTAGAAGATGGCTTAGCAGTGCTTTCAGTTGACTTAGCAGTGCTTGCAGAATTCCTCTTCTTCTTTTCAATTTCTTCTACCGACACTGAGTTATCTTTTAATAACTCATCCTTATCTTGATGATGATCAACATTTCCTCCATTATCCAGTACATCATCATCATCATCAGTGGGACCTTTCTTATCAACGATGGGTGAGACAGGACCAGCTTTCCACTTTTCAACCAAATAGAACTCTTTTGGAGAATCAGCTTCCTTAGAATCTGTTTCTACATCAGAATCCTTTTGTGTACCTGCATTAACATTAGTGGAAGTTCCTGCAATGATAGGCTCATAATTCATAGATTTGGTTAGCATATCAATGTTAAACAACCAGTCTGGTCCTTTGGTCTCAACACTAGGAGACTTTTCACTAAATCTAATATGTAAGTTCTCTTCAACAATCCTAGTCCTCCTATTGTATACTCTAAAGGCTTTACTATTAGTAGAATAGCCTAAAAAGTATCCATCATCAGCTTTTTCTTGAAACTTGCCTAGGTAGTCTATGGTATTTAAGATAGTAACAGGACACCCAAAAGGTTTTAGGAATGCAATCATAGGCTTCCTATCATGTAACAGCTCATAGGGGGTCTTGTTATGAGGCTTTACCACCTTACTTCTGTTCTGCACATAACATGCAGTTCCTACAGCTTCAGCCCAAAAGGTAGTTGGTAACTTAGATTCTGACAACATTGTCCTAGCAGCCTCAATTAGTGTCCTATTTTTCCTTTCAGCTACACCATTTTGTTGTGGTGTTCTAGTAACACTAAACTGTCTCTCTATACCCTTAGCTACGCAGAACTGATTCATCACATCATTCTTAAATTCAGTTCCATTATCACATCTGATTACCTTGACCTTATGGTTTACTAGATTTTCTATCTTAGTAATGAAACTCTTAAGGATCTCACTAGTCTCACTCTTAGCAGCCAAAAAGTAAACCCAAGAAAATCTACTAAAATCATCAGTGATAACTAGGCAATACTGCTTATAGTTCAAACTTTTAACAAAAGTAGGTCCAAATAAGTCCATATGAAGCATAAACAGTGGTTGTGTGATGGTGTTTACAGTTTTGGTCTTACAAGAAGCTCTATGTTGTTTTCCTTTTTGACAAGCCACACAAAGTTCTTTACACTCAAAAACCTTAGAAGGTAACCCTCTCACTAAGTTGCCTTTTACCAGTTTATTGATTGTTTTGAAATTTAGGTGACCTAGCCTTCTATGCCACAATCTTGACTCATCTACAGATGCTTTAGCAAACAAACATGTTAAGGACCTATTTGGAAGAACATCTTTAAGATCAAAACAGTATATGTTTTCCTTCCTAGGTACCCTAAGTTGTATAAACTTCTCATCAGGCATCTTAAACTCAGGAGACAACACCACACACTCAGTTTCACCAAAAAGTACCCAGTTTTTCTTATCACACATTTGAGAAACACTGAATAGATTATACTTAAGTCCCTATACCAGATAGACTTTTTCAAAGTCTAAATTCCCTGTTCTGATTGTGCCTCTGCCAAGTATCTTTCCTCCCTTCGGATCATTGCCAAATGCCACATATCCTCCATCAAAAGCTTCAAAATCTTCCAAGTTGCTCCCATCCCAAGTCATGTGCCCAGAGCAACCACTATCAAAAACTCCTTTATCTTTTAGCTCATCTTGTAGATTGCCCTGCACATGAAATTAAACAAATTAGTTCCTTTTATGGACCCAAGCCAAAACTGACTTGGGTCCGCCCTGTGCATCAACATATTCAAATTTATTTAGGTCCATTGATGCACAGTTGACATGTGGTAAAACCTTGGTCTTAGGCTTCCATTTCCAACCACTGTGTCAGTTATCACCTTTGGAATTTTTAAAACTTCTTTTGTATCAGAGGTGATATTTTGCTTAACAGTGGTTTGATTCTGCTTAGCCGTGTTTACATTTTGCTTAGCAGTGGTTGGAACCCATTTAGGTGCAGTAGTGACTATTGATTTTGTATTCCCATTCCTCATCAACACTGCCCTAGGAATCATGTTTTTGTTAGGATGAGGGTTTGTTTTCTTTGAAAAGTTTTGATGATTTACCCTCTTCCAATGATTCCAAACTTGTGGTCTGTTTTTATAACAGTTTCTCTGTAAGTGCTCAAAACTACCACATATATAACAAGCCTTTTTAACACATTGAAACTCATCTCCTAATCTGTTTGAAATTAGTCCATTGAAGTTTCTCTGGTTTCCCCTAGGTATATATCTTTTCATCTGTTCCCTAGGTACTTCCTTGTACTCAACTACTCTCTTAGCAATTTGAGCTCCAAATCTAGGGACAAGGTTGACTTGTTTAGAATCAACTTTCTTAACATGCTCTATCTTTTCAGGTTGAGTTGATTTAGATTTATCTTCCTCAGAATCTGATTCCCAATCTTCAATTGTGGGAGCATCAGATGACTTATCAGAACCTATCTTAGGTGATTCAATCTTGTTAGTCTCACCTACAGGTTTATTGAAACTAAATTCACTGCTAAATGAGAGCTATTTTGCAGGTGGTGCATGTTTCATAAGAGATGGTGGTGGCATATCATTGTAACCTAGGCCAGTACCATCTTTGAACAATTTTTGACCTATTGGTTTATTTACTAGATCAGAAGCATATTGTGTTTTAGCAACCCTAACAACATGTTTTTCTTTTTCTTCTAGGGCTATTAATTTTACACTCTCTGCTTCTGCTAGTTTATCTTTAAGCATCTTAATCTCTCTATCCTTAAGATTAATTTCACTACCTAGTATATTAATTTTATCAACATACTCAAACTCACATTTGATACAGAATTTAAGCTTTTCTTCTACACTTTCTAGACCAACTCTATAGCCTAGGTTGTCCATAGACAGTCTTTCTACTTCTTTCCTTAAACTGTCAGTGATAGCTTTTTGAGATTCTAAGTTATCATGACATGGTTTAAAAGAACAAGTAGAATCATTGGATACCTCAGAATCATAACCAGAAGATGAAGCATAGGCCATTAGAGCAAAGTTATGCTCTTTTGAAGCTTCACTAGCAAGAAAAGCTGCATTAGGACCTTCTTCAATCTGATCACTCCAGTCATAATCACCAATCCCATCTTGAGCAACCAAAGCTAAAGAAGAAGCAGGCTCTTCTTTGGTCTTCTTAATGCCTTCAATTCTCTTAGGAGCTCGACATTCCCTAGCAAAGTGACCCTTCTTCTTGCAGTTAAAGCACTCCATCTTGCTTTTGTCGAATCCAGCTCTCCTTTGACCATCATACTTAACCTGTCTTCCAGTCCTCCTCAGAAACTTCCTTGCTTGGAGAGTCAACATTGCCATTTGCCATTGAAGATTAATCTCCTCAAGATCATCAGGATCAATTTGATCTAGATCTTTATTTAAAACAGTAACACTGGTAGTTAAATCAGCCAGAAAAGCACAAATTGCACCATCACTGACATTATCACTAACAGTGGTATTGTTTGCAATAGCCGTGGTTATTCCATAGGCAGCAGTGGATACATCTTGTGAACTCATATGATTGGTGGACACAAAAGCAATGTTTTGATTAGCAGAAGAAGCACCAGCAACGTTTTTCTCAGACTCATAAACCTTCAAGTTGTTGTTGAGATTGTCCAGAGTCATCTTATCAAAGTTCTCCTTATTTCTCCACACAATTGTATGTAGAGCCCATTCAGGAGATAAACTTCTAATGAACTTCAAATTTATATCTTCTGGAATAACATTGTAGTCCACTGACTTCAATTGGCTAATAAGTTTTTGAAGCCTGTTATAAGTGCCATCAAGTTTTTCTCCACTTAGTGCAGTGAAGTTTTCAAACTGATGCTTGAGCATGTTCTTCCTTGATTTCTTTGTAGCTTCATTACCAGCAAATCTTGTCTCAAGAGCATCCAGTAACTCTTTAGCAGACTCATATCTTTCAAAGTCCAAAGCATACTCATTAGGTATTCCCATAGAAAGAATACTATGAGCTTTAATCTCCAATTTCCTTCTAGCCTTGTCAACTTCACTAACAATTTCTATCGCTTTACCATCAGCACCCTTCAAAGGAAGAGTATCACCTTTTTCAACGACATCCCAGATGGCATAGTCAATCATACGAATGTATTGTCTCATTCGCATTCTCCAGATTTGATACTCAACATACTCCCACTTACTTTTTTAAGTAGAGACAATTCTCTAAATACTTAGTATTTAAGCAACAATAAATTGTTCTTTATGGAGAATCACAAAATACATTTTAAGTTCTCATTTCAAGATTTGTTAATAAAATGCTTCATAAGATTTTAACAAATTCAGAACTTAAATCAAGACATAATGGAATTCCTTCCAACAACTCAAATTAGGGTTTATAGAAAAACTCTAATTTAATATCACTCTTTAACCAAAAGCTCTAGCAACAGTTTTGTGTTTTGTCAAGCTAGGAAGAACACCAAAACTACAATCTTCAAGCTAGGAAGTGTAGAAAAATCAAAAATCCAAAAGGGTTTATGATTCAATTGGTTTGAGTCGTAAAACCTCAAATCCCTAATGAATTAGGGTTTTCAGTTATACGTTGTCTTGAATACCTTCTAGGTTTGAACTCTATTGAGTGTATCCATGACACAAGCAATTTTCTAACCTTGATATGTTTTGGAGGTAGAGCAATTAAAGCTATCATGAACCAAACAATATGAATAAGGTTTGATCCAACACATTAGACATACCATAATGAAGTGATATCCTATGAGTTATTAGAATTGTGAAACTATATCAGAATTCTGTAGATAATTTAATTCTTTTGGGACCAAATACTTGTCAATTGGGTCGAGCCAAATTGCATATAAAGTATTTATGAACCAAGTGCATGCAATAATGTATTTCATTGAATAATACAAGAACCTTATGTTCACTTGTTCACAAGAAGACATAACTCTTCAAGGATTATATGTTCATGTGTTAACAAGAAAACAGAACATTTCAATAATACATTATAAGTCTTTGAATAATTCAAAGGCCTTATGTTTATGTGTTAACTAGAAGACATATCCACTTTTACTATATATACTTTATGTTAAGTCAATGACTAATTCAAGGACTTTATAATTATGTCTTAACATGTAAGCATAATTATACTAACAAAAGTAATCATGAACGCAGACTATTGAGTTCTATAGTAAGTTCAAGTTAATTTTATACTTCAGAATTATGATCATTATCATACAACCATAATTATGTTGACTAAAACATGTAGTCAAATGTCGAAGTATCTTTGCAATATATTATGACATTTGAATGTAGTAGGGCAACAAACATCTAGTGTGTTCAGGTCCTAGTAAAATCATTATTAGAATGTAGTAGGGCAATAAACATCTCATGTGTTTAAGTCCTAATGGAATTCTTATTTACATGTAGTAGGGCATTAAACATCTAGTGTGTTTAAGTCCTAGTAGAATTATTAGTTTCCTTTACCTTGCGGTCAAGAGATACCAATAATATTGTTGTTCCTTGCACACATTTTGAGATTTCTCCCACTTGTGAAAGGTACAACATCATATTATGAAAACAAACAACACGTGATTGATTATTTGACGTACTTCGACGAGTATCTTGACACCCTACATGATCTGCATCTGCATATGCTGTTAGTGACATACCGGTGTCTTTCGGGTACCAAAGTCCCATATTGATGGTTCCTTGGAGGTACCGAAAGACCCTGTTTAACCGCTTCAAGGCGCTTTTTGGTACCTTAGCCTGGTATCTAGCACACATGCATACAACGAACAGAATATCAGGTCTACTGGCTGTGAGGTACATCAGGGATCCGATCATGCTACGATATTTCGTTTGGTCTACCATGATCCCTGAGTGGTCCTCATCCAGTTTAGTATGCTCAATCATGGGAGTGTCAACAGGGTAACTAGAATCAAATCCAAATTTCTTTAAAATCTCATTTGCATATTTAGATTGATTTATAAAAATGCCTCCGGGACTTTGTGAAATTTGTAATCCCAAGAAAAATGACATTTGTCCCATCATTGACATTTGAAATTTAGAACCCATTTCATTTGAAAAACGGTCACACTCATTGGGGTCAGTCGAGGCAAAGATGATATCATCAACATAAATTTGAACGTGAATTAAATGTTTGCCTGACTTCCTGGTGAACAATGTTGGATCAACTGCTCCTTTGCTGAAGCCGGTAGACAGAAGAAACTTGGATAGCGTATCATACCATGCCCTTGGAGCTTGTTTTAAACCGTAAAGAGCCTTCTTCAAATGATAAACGTGAGTAGGATGCTCTGGATTCACAAAACCTTCAGGTTGGCTGACGTAGATGACTTCTTTAAGATCTCCATTCAGAAATGCCATCTTTACATCCATCTGATAGACTACCATGTTCTTACTTGCAGCATTAGCCAAGAAGATTCTGATTGCCTCAATTCGAGCAACAGGAGCAAATGATTCTTCAAAGTCAATGCCCTCCTCCTGACGGTATCCTTTTGCAACCAATCTAGCCTTATTCTTTAAAACATCGCCATGCTCATCAAGCTTCACTTTGAAGATCCACTTAAGAGCAATGATCATTGCACAATCTGGAGCAGGTACTAATTCCCATATATCAAGTCGATCAAACTCATGAATTTCTTCTTGCATGGCATTGAACCAGCTGTCTTCATTCATGGCAGTTCTAACATCTTTTGGTTCGACCTTAGAGAGTACGGAGTTGAAGAAGCACCATAAGGCATCGGTTGCAAGTTGTTTTCTTGTTGATACAAGACGAGAGGGGTTTCTAATGATGTTGTCCAATGGATGATCATGAGTCCATTTCCTAAGGTGTTCATGTGGTTGTTGTTGAGGAACTGAAGTAGCTGAGTCGATTTCTCCTGATGAAGATGGTTCTAATGATGATTCAGGAGCAAATATATTTTCAAATGGAGCATCTTCAGGAGTAGCAAAGGGATTTTCTCCATCGTTGATACCAGAAACATTTCCATGATGTACACTCGAGGATTGATGATTTGTTGATGAGACAGAGTGATCAGCAGCAGGCGCTTATTGACTTAATGATATTGAGACTGAAGGATCAACTTCATTTACATGGATAGGAGCAGCCTCTGTTGATGGATTTGAAATTTCCTCAGCAGTTGGTTCATAGTGTTCATCGAACATTGGATCAAACAATTTCCTTAAATCATCTTCTGATGGAGGTACATATGAGGCTGCTGGAGAGGGAATTGGTACAAGGGATGAACCAATTGGACTGTTTTGAAGTGCGGGTCCAGAACTGGATTGTCCATAAGCCATATGACCGGTCAGCTCATCAAACGTAACGTGAATTGTTTCCATGATATTTCGGGTTCTCTTGTTGTAGATTCGGTAACCATTTCTGCTTGGTGCATATCCAACAAATACTCCAATGTCCGCTTTGGCTTTCAATTTACCTAAATCTTGACCGTCATTAGTTGGATAACATAAAGCACCAAACACACGAAGGTATGGTAGATCAGGTTTTCGATTGTGGACAAGTTCATATGGAGTCTTTCCATGAGATGTGTGAATTAGAGATCGATTTTGAGTGTAACATGCAGTGGCAATGGCTTCAGCCCATAGAAACATTGGAACCTTTGAGAAAATCAGCATTGTTCTTGCAGCTTCTACAAGAGTTCGATTTCGTCTTTCAACTACACCGTTCTGTTGAGGAGTTCGAGGAGCACTTCTTTGAGGACTGATTCCAACATTTTCATAAAATTCATTGAGTACTTTATTAACAAACTCAGTTCCATTGTCAGTTCGGACAATTCTAACCGTTTTGTTGAGTCGGATATGAAGTTGTTTAATGAGTTTAATGATGACATCTGGAGTTTCGTCATTTGTCCTCAAAAACTTTACCCAAGTGAATCGGGAGTAGTCATCAACCACTACTAGCACATATCTCTTCCCATTAATAGTTTGCACTCTCATTGTGCCACACAGATCCATATGAAGGGTATGAAGAACTTCCATTACTGAGTTTGTTGGTTTTGGTTTGTGGGCATATTTCGTTCTTTTTCCCAATTGACAAGTTGAACAAAGGTGATTGATTGAGCTCCAGACAGTCAAGTTTAATCACACAAGCTAACCACTTGTGAATGGTCAACCGTAATAAACTTAAAACTGTCTAAAACCAATACAATTAAGATCAGAGGAATATAGTGGATTCCTGGGTCGTTAAGTCCCACGGAGACTCAATGGTGTTTCAAAACTTTCAGATGATAGAATGATCACTAAGGATAGTGATCAGTAAGGATTTGGATTGATAACTACACTACTGATTGATTGGAATAGAATTGGATACAGAATTGGAAAGCACAACAATCAGATAAGACAAACGTAAATACGTACGATTAAAAACTACGTAAACGTACAAAATAAAAAGTGAGTTAAAAGAAATAAAAGACCTACAAATATGAAAATGACATTTTTGGAATCCTAAAAATAAAAGAAAATTATTAGAAAAAGAAAATTATTTTTATAACTATTTATTTAATTATTATTAATTAAAAACTATTTCTAACTATTTAATAATACTCTAAAATATAATAAAATATGAAATAAAGCTAGACAAATGAAATTATGACTTAAGAAAATCTAAAATATTATAAAACTTATTTTAAAACTAAAAATATATTTTTTACACTTTTTATCTATTTATTACTAATTAATTATTATTTAAAATACACTTAAATACAAGAAAATATAAAATTAACCTGGAAAAATAAACTTTTAACTTAGAAAAATCTAGAATATTATAAAACTAATTTTAAAACTGAGAAGATAGTTTTTTATGCTTTTTAATTATTTATTACTAATTATTTAATACTTTTAACTATTTAAAATTATAATAAATACTAAATAAACATAGAAAATTATGAAACTTTTACTAAAAATGACTTAAAGTGACAGAAAACTAAGAAAATTATAAAAACAAGAAGTGCTTAATAATAAGCTGAAAAGAAAAATCAAAAAGCTAATTAATATTAAATAAATGCTATCACTATATTTAAAATGATGTTTTTGTTGTTTTTCTTTTTGAAAACTGTTTAACTACTTAAAATAAGAAACTTTTATGAAAACAAAAATTTTACAACTTAATAATAAGCTGTTTACAAGCTTAAAAGCTCAACAGTGAAGGTAAGGAGCTTATTTGGGTGTTTTAAGCTTATACAAGCTTCAAAGCTAGAACCAAAAGTGTAATAAGCTATAAACAAGCTAAAGTAACTTAAGTGAAGCTAAAAAGCACAAAGATATACACTGAAAAGCTAGAAAAAAACAAATAAGCACTTATGCTAAACTGAGAAATGGACAGATCTAAAAGCCTGATGCAGCCCTATCAAATAAGCTACAAAGTGGAAAATTAAGCTTGGGACTTCAAGTCAGCTTGGTTAGCTTTCCAAAGAACCAAATTTCACAAGCTTATGCTAACTAATAAGCTCTGTGGGAGCTTATGAAAGTGGACTACTCAACTGTGCACAGGGCACATTTAAGACAAGGTGCTCAAAAGAAGCTAAAAAATAAGCTATTAAACAAGCTATCTAGAAAATATAAAAAATACAGTGATGAAGATGAACAACTAGATTTTAATAACCCAAAAGCTCAAATCTTGAAAGCTAATAATAAGTCCTATAGAAAAGTTTCTAGTTTATTCAAAAACGACCAAACTGAAATTTTTGACTTTTTAAGTTGCACTATAAAGTTGACTAAAATGAACTTTGATTTGATCCTAAGCACTGATTATGATGTATTAAGGTGAACTAAGACTGATTTGATCAATGATAACAACTTATGAACATGAAATCATGATCATAGAACTTGAAAATCCAACAGTTAATAAACAAGAGATGATCAAAGGATATTTTGACTTTTTACTAAGTGAGGACTGGTTTTTATGGTATGTTTGAGTTATTAGATGCTTATAGGACACAGAATAATAACAAACAACAACACAAATGGCTTCTAACCCAGATAACAAAGCAATTCCAATCAAGCCTTTATAAGACTGATTTGAGACTTTTCAAAGACTTTCAAAGATTTAAACCATTCACTTGATTACAGACCTTATAATATCATATATGAAGACTAAATAAGTGTAAAACAACAACAATAACAACATAAAATTCTAGAATGACACTAATGCTATATTAACTGTTAAACTATGATTTTTAACAACTACAAATTTTAATGAACAAACAAGTTGTTTTAATGTTTAAATTTACTTAGCTATAACTAAGAAACACAAAAACACAAAGATTTAAGCTATAAATCTACTTATACAGTAAAATGCAAAAGTTGAGTTAAAAGCTTACAAGAGGATTTCCAACTGAAAACACAGAACCAAGAACAAGAGACCACTCCTATAGGCTTACCACTAAGCCTCTAACCCAGGGCAATCCAATATTCACCCTGCTCCAGCTTTAATCTTCATTCCCACTGATTTTTTATTTTTCACTAATTTTTTGGTATTTTTGGTGTTTTTTCCTTTTTGATACTAAACTGATTTTTATGGTATCTAATAGCTTTTAGAAGCTATCTAGGAGCTTAAGTGAGTTTACTCAGTCCATAACAACAACTAACAACAACATTATCATAACATGAGATTTTGAACTTGAAAAATTGCATAAACTGGAAATATGATTAAGACTTGAAATTGATACTTGAAAAAGTTTAACAATACACTGAAATAGCTAGAAACAGTACTTGAAAGACTTAAATAACACTGGAAATTGAAAATTATTTAAACGACATAAACTAAAACTAAGTTACTCTAGATATTTTCTCCACATTGCTTCTCCTCCTCTTTATAAAGATATTTTCAACTCTTTGTCGACCTCTGAGACTTTCCCACTCATTTCCAGCCATTGGATCTTCATAACTCATCATATTCGTCCAAGTGTAATTTTGGCGCCAAAAAAGTCTTGAGCAGGTTTCAATCAATTAATGAGTTTTGGATATTGTGAAGGTGGAGGGGGGTTGGTATACAACTGGGAAGACAGGTGTAAAGGGTGGTAGGAGCAAGTGGTGAGAAACCACTCTGGTTTCTGGATTTGGCGGGACAGCGAGGTAGGGGATGAACAGTGGCTGGTTTTGACTTATTTTGACCGTTTGATATAATAAGTGGGGGGGTTCATAATTGGGGGGTCACAGGGTATTTGGCAGGGGTCTTTTTGAATTGGCTGGGGTTCTAAATACAAAAGGGGTCCTATTGGTTTGTTTAATAATACAAGGACCAAAGTTGTAAATTCTGAAAAGTTAAGGGACAAAACCTGTCCATTTTCCAAAGTTATAATAAGGACCATTCCTGCCATTCTCTAATAGTACAAGGACCAATTTTGATTATTTTCCATTTTTAAAAATCCAAGGACTATTTTTGACACTTTTTAAACTTGAGGGACCAAAGTTGTAATTTTGCAATTTTTAAACTTTGAAGGGTTTGTTTTAACAACTTTTGAATCCCATGGACCTTAAATGACATTTTTCTTTATTTTGATATACCAGGGACTATTTTTGACAACTTTTGATACTTGGGGGACTAAAACTGCCAATTATGAAAACTTGATATATTTTTCATCTGATTTTGATATTTTTGCATTTAAAACACATAAAACACTTATTTGTGATATTTTCATCATTTTGATGCATTTCTGAGCGTTTTCAGATGTTTTTGGCATTCTAAACAGTATAAAAATGATGAGTATTTAGACACTCATCAGTGATCTTTTTCATATTTTAATCTCGGTAAGCCTCTGACAAGATCCTTTCTGGAAAGATTGTTTATGGTGCCGAAGTTTAAGTGATTGAGACGACGATGCCATAACCAAGACTTTGTTTTAGAAGCCTTTGACATCAAGCAGATTGGAGAAGACTTCATCATGTCATCGATAGAGATGGTGTATAGGTTTGAACCACGAGTTCCTCTGAGAAGTTCTTTACCATCAAGTTCTCTAACGAAGCAAGTGTGTTTTCTGAAGGCTACTTCTAGATCAAAATCACAGAATTGACCAACAGAGAACAGGTTATGACCAAGACCTTCCACATAGTATACTCTGGAGATAACACTATCACCAACAATATAATCTCCATAACCCATAATTGCACCAAAATGATCATTCCCGAATCTAACTGTCCCGATGAATTTGCTCACGAAGTTCATGAGCCGCGACCGGTCTCCAGTCATATGCTTGGAACAGCCTAAGTCCAGGTACCACAGAACGATTTGAACGATCTGCACTTGAACACAGACAAGAATGGATAACTGTATAATTGGGATCCCCATGTAAGAATGGGTTCCATTTGGTTAATAACAGCGATTGGAACACCCACATCAGAAATAAAAACATTCATATCAGAAATAGAGGCAATGGAATCATCAGGAATAGATGCAATGCTGGTGTCCGTATTTGACCTATTCAAAGTATGTTTACTTCTTAAAGGAATAGTTCTACCAGTAAGCATCCATTTTCTAGTGGGCATTGTCTTAGCATATTGAGGACAGGACTGATTAGCCTTTTGACCACACGGTATCCATCGATATCCTATCTTACTAAATGTTCTTCCTGTGGGTTTCCACTATTTTCTAACTTTCTTTCGTTTTTGCCTTTTAGCCTTCTTAGCATGTTTTTTAGCATTAACAATTTTCACAGGACAATTGACAGCATTAGACAAAACATTCACACCACATTCATGATTAGCAACAGAATTCAAGCAGACATCATTACATGGTTTGCAGATTGTATCAGAATTCGAATTAATTACAGTACGCCTATGGCTAATACTAGAATGAACACGATTCGTTTTATTCAACTCAAACTTAAAGTTCCTAGGTTGGTCTTCTACTCTTTTCCAGTGTGCATTCTTAGCTTGCGAGGTCCTATCTTGCTTGGTATTGCCTGGAGGCTTCGACCCGCTTGCTTTAATGTCATTGATTACTCCTGTAGAGGGAATTATGGGAACATTAGTTTGTTGATCTACCTTTTGCATTCCTGAACTAGATGTGCAAGGATCTGAACTACTCGAAGGCACATTAGTGTTCACTTTTTTAAAACTGGGTATGGAATGGTTTGTATGCTTGGCATTAGGCATAGAACAAGGCATCATAGCTTTACCTTTTGCACCTAAGGATTTAGGACATGTTGCAATTAAGCATTCTAGCAGTTCCTGAGATCGTTTGGCCTGAATGCACGCAAATCTAATTTCTATATCAAGAGGCTTATTTAGGTAATCCTCCTCCACAATCTCACGGAGACATTCTAGACTATCCTTAAGGTGAGCACAGTAGTTATGAAACACAGGTTCATTATTCCTAAGATGAGGAGGAATGTATCTAACAGTCACAGAATATTTGTAGTCAGAGGATGACTTTGAAGCAACATTCTCATTAAACACAAGTGGCAGTTTCCCTTTTTCCTGACTCCTCAGATTCTTAATTTCCTTTTGTAAAGAAGTTATTTTTTCGTTGTTTTTGTCACGAGTGACTTTAATTGAATCATGTAACTCTTTAAAATGACGTTTAACCTTTTCATTTTCTGCTAGAAAACTCTCGTTTTCCTTTTGTAATGCATTTACTAAGTTTTGAAGATGAAACGTTTGAGAATACTGAGAATCTAAAGGAAGAGGCATTTGGGAGCCAATCACATTGTTCTTTTCACCCTTTAATTGAGAAATTTGGGCTTTCAACTTTCTGATCGTGTAACACTGAGCTTGAATCTGTTCGTCACGTTTATGTATCTGAAAAACTGCATCAAACTCTGGAGCATCTGAAGATGTCTTTATATTTGAGGTTTTGACATTTTCTTTAAGATATTGATATTTTAGTTGTAAATTAAAATGCTCAACTTCTAGTTTAGAAAAATGTTTTACCAAATTTTCGTGATCATCCAGATCAATTTTCTCATTTAGTTTAGAATTAGTTTTTTCAAGCTCAATGACACGATCATGAGAGACTTTCAGAGCAACAGATAATTCATGAAATTGAGAAGCATTAATGGAACAATTTGTAGCAGTGAAAAACACATCTTGAGCAATACATTCAAAAATCAGATTCTCATTAAGTGTATGCAAATTCTTCCTCTCAATGTCATTATATTTTAATTCTCGCTCATAGTCACTAACCTCAACTATCATTGCATCAAATTCCTTTTCCATTTCTTTAATATCTGAGTCCATCCCCTTTTTAAGACTCTCAAATTGATCTTTTAGTTGTTTAAAGAAAGGCATGACCTCTGTTAAGTAGCATTCTTTAGTTTGCTCAAAACCCTTTTCCCTTTCAGTTATCCCAGTGGGTGTGATCCTTTTCTAACATGTTTTCTCAAAATCAACAAATAATTGAAAGATGACATATTGACTGATTAAGGTCTTGCTTTTAGTGGCAATAGTTCTAGGGACTAGATGCATTGGTGTATTAGGAGGATACACAGTTGCTGAAGGCATTTTCCTAAGAGGGGGGTTTGTTACAACAAGATTCTCTACTTTTTGCATATCTAAATCCTTTTTCCAGAACACTTGCTTGGGCGTTAACAACGTTTGAGACTTAAACTTGTTTAAAGAAATCCAATTTTCCTTCTTGTAATCATGGGGTGTGATAATTATTTTCTTCTCTTTGCACTTAGGATCATCTAGTTTCTTGTTCATCTTCTCCCTAGTGACTTCATCTGATTTCTTATCTTCCTTAGTGCACTCAGCACAACTAGGTTTCTGTCTAGGCTTAAGGATTTCATTGCCATCATAAATTACCTTATGAGCACTTCTAGCCTTTTTAATGACCTCTGGATTTGGTTCCTCAACTAGGGGAATGCTATGCTTATCGCTTAAAACTCTATGCTTTGTGATCATGTGAGCAGTCTGAATGGTATTCTCTTGTATGTACAACTTATTTTCAAGCTTGTTTTTCAAAGTTTTTAGATTGGAAAAATCATTCAAAAGTTTTGATTCCTTAGCATTGAATTCTTGCTTAAGCATTTTAACATTTTCTTGAAGTTCTTGTTTTTGCTTAGCAGTTTTAGAAAGCTTTTCTTGTAAGGAGTTTAACTCTTGTTTTAATACTTCTTCTCTAAAATTACTTTTTCGAATAATTGTACGCATTTGGTTATCCATTTCCTGCTCACGTGTGGTTAACTCAAACTTAGCACGTTGTTCATAGATAGCAACTTGTTCTTTATAGGCATTCAGTTCAGAGATAATAGAATCATCAGGGGTACATGCAGTGTATTCATCAAAGACATAGTCATTATTGACTGCGGAAGATGCATCATTTGATACAATCTCACTTTCACCTTGTTTCACATATTGATCATATGGGACAATATTGCTATTACCCTCATTATCAATATCTGATTCATAAGTCTCAAGAGATTGTACTTCATTATGCATCTTTCGCTCATCAACATCATCATATAGTTTTAATACCTCTGAGATGATTGATTCTTTGGATGGAACAGCTTTCTGTGATGTTGAGACCTTAGGAGAGACCATTGGGGAAATGCTAGCCATGAAAATTGTTTGTGCAGTAGGTTCATCATCGACGTCAGAGTCATATGCATCACAGTCAGCGACTTGGAAGGCATTCTGATGATTGTTACCTAAATCCTGAATTGGCTGCTCATCCACATCTGCATCATAGGTCTTTGCATTGCCTTCAGCAAGAAACAATAGCTCCTCTTCATCCAAAGCTGCTCCATTATCCTGAGCTTGCACGAGCAACATCTTATCCCTGAAGTACTCGGCATTCTGTGGACGTTTTGGAGATGTACAATTCCTTGCAATGTGTCCCTCACCACCGCAGTTGTAGCATTTGATAGCCTTTGTTTGTCTTTGATTTCCAATCCTTCCTCGATTCTGATTTCCACCATAGCCTCCACCTACTCCACCCCTTCTCTGATCATACTGCCTTTCTTGAACTGGCTGCCCCATAACTTTCCCATCTCTGATCAAAGCATGATTGTGAAGATTGGATGCAGTTCTGATTTCATTGTTGGTGTGAAGACTGTTAGTATGAGGTGAAAGGGTTAAGTTCTGTTTAACCATGAAAGCCAGTTGATTGATGAAATGTTCCATGATCGCATCAGCATCTGGTTGTTTGAACCTTGGATCAGGAATGAGTTTGTGATTAGCATCTCCCGTGGGAATGACTTTAGAAGCCTTGGTGGTAATTCCTACGTTGGTGTAGAAGGCAGTTGAGTCGTTAGACGAACTTGTATCTCCCTGATTGGTTTTGAATTGTTCCAGAATCCTTTTTTCAAACATAGCATGCCTCTCATTCTGAAGAAGAAATGCATACAATTGCTCATAGTTTGTATTCTTCAATCCTTTAGTTAGCTTCACAGAAGTGACAAACTTGTGCCATTCGGGATTCATGTTGTTTACAAACTTTGAGTTCAGCTGAATGTTAGGCATGGTCATTCTGATGTTCCTCATGTCATTCACAAGCTTATGGAATCTCACGTAGTACTCATAGACACTCTCATCTGGTTTCATCTTAAAATGCTCAAATTCATCATATAGTTGTGATTCTCTATCTTCAACAGTTAATTCAGAACCTGAGAGAAGCATCTTGACATTATCCTATACAGCCTTTGCTTTAGTGTTGTGATTGATGAGTTTGTAGATGTCTTTTGGAAGACCTTGAAGTACAATGTTAGAAGCCCAGATATCTGCATCAAATCTCTTTTTCTCCTTATCATTGAGCTCATCATACGTCTTTGGTCTGTCTATTCCATAGATCATTGTTCCATCTGCAGCTGAATCAATTAAGTCTCTGGTAGTCTCAATCTGATAAGGTCCTTCATCGATTGACTTTAGGATGTTGACTCCGTTTTCTTTTCCCAAACAGTACAAACGGATTTGTTGTGCCCATGAATCATAATCAGTTCTGTCAAGCATAGGTGGACGAGTATCAAACCCTGCTACTTGAACGTCCTCAGCTACGGTAGAAAACAATAGTAGGAACGATGTTTACCATGATAACAAGTTCTACGGGATTTTACTATTCTTTGATTAAACCGAGAAATTGATTCTTTCACGGGATTTTACTAAACCAAAAGAACAACCGTAAGAATGTATTACGAAGAAGTAACAAGTCTGAATAGACAAGTCGCAAAAACACTCAACTCGCTTAGTAGTCAACTCGCTAAACAACCAACTCGCTTACATGAACAAGTCGCTTAAGTAATCAACTCGCTAAATAGCTAAGTCGCATAAGTATCAACTCGCACCACAATCAACTCGCTTAATGAGACAAGTCGCTAAATAGCCAACTCACTTTAGTATCAACTCGCAACACAATCAACTCGCTTAAAGAAGCAAGTCGCTTTAGGAATCAACTCGCTTAACCACCAAGTCTCTTAAAATCTTAACTCGCTAAGTAGCCAAGTCGCATATAACAACTCGCATCCAGTAACAAAGCAACTCGCTTTGAAGAAATGTGTATCCGAGACTCAACTCGCTTTGTACAAATTTCAAAAGTAACCACTTTGTCAATCAAAAACAACCAAACCACAGTGATTTATGCCTTCCAATTCAAAACATAAACACATATGATGATCCTAAACACAAAAGTACAAGCAAAATTCAAACTTTAACACTAGAACTTGTCCAAATAAATCAAACTCTTCTAAACACTTAATACTCCAAAAACCTTATGAAATCCACCAAAACAAAGAGCATGAAAGATGAGTGATCAAACCATGGCTCTTGATACCAATTGTAAGATATAGGATTTCATAAACACACTAAACCATAATCCAAGTAGGCGTACAAAAATGTTTAGAGAGAGAAAGTTCTAGAGAGAGAAAGGGAAGAGAGTTGGGAACTATGTGAAACAAAGAAAAATGGTATTGAAGCTCCAACCCTCTATCTTGGGAGGTAGAGGGTATTTATAGTTTCTTACAAACTAACGCCACCTACGGGCTGTGGATCAGGCATACAGTGGGTAAAGACCCGTCCGTCCTCCACGGTGTTACATAACAAACTACTTAATAATATAACTTGACTACGACTACGAGCTTTCTAATGAATACATATACTTGAGGTGACCGACTCTAATGACTGAATTTTCTAATTCCTAACAGATAGAAACGATGGGGCAATTCAATCTTGAATCAACCTTGGTCCAGGAAATGGATTGACGGATACTTTTGAAAAACCTTTCGATGTGCTCCACAATTCTTTTCTCTTAGCACATCGACTGCGTGTTAACTTCTCGAACAAAAGTATTTATGATTGAAACTTGAATTTTCTCATAAAACTTTTGTCATATTGCAAAATCTTTCTCTTCAGCAATAAGCGATTGTTTTCCAAATCAAATTTTCATCAATCAGTGAATCTCAATTCGCTGGTTCACTCACTCCGTGTTGTCTACTTTTGGACGCTCCGGTTTGAGAACGGCTAGATCAAGCTGCGAAACCCTATCAAGGAGATTCTTAGGAACTCTACCTGATTACAGGCAGTATTTATACTGATCAATGGGGAACCGTGGTTCTTGCAACCCTATTCATCGTAAGTGAACAAAGACACTTTCGTGTGTTTTATTGCTAACTGTTGTTTGCAAGAACATTTGACGGTTGCAGCTGATCAATATTGAGAAGTCAATCCATAACCGCATGCTCACACTTGCGTTTAAAGAAATCATGATAAGCTCTGATACCATTAAGCAATGCTTCCGCTACTCAGATGCATAATATCATGATCCAACAACGTGTCAGCATGTCTGTCCAAAAGTCACAAATATCACATGGAGGTGATACAACGAAGGAAAATTCAGAGATTTACTGTGGCTGATGATCTCAAAGAAAGCTCAAAGATCACCAAGTCATGGATCAGTTAAAGACCTCCACTAAAAGTACAAAGCATGCAGACTTTGAAGAATTAAAGATTACAATCTACAAAGCAAAGAACGTGTAATAGAATGCTAGAACTCAAAATGTAATATCCAGTTGTAATTGAGGTGACCTCCCTTAGGGGGAGATTGTTAGAATTTTGTAAATCCGTAAGTGAAAGATTCGGTCACCTCAAGTATTTGTAAGCATTAAAAAGCTCGTAGTCTTAGTCGTTTAGTTATCATAAGTATTTAGTTAAGTAACACCGTGGAGGACGGACGGGTCTTTACCCACTGTATACCTGATCTACAACCCGTAGGTGGCGTTTATTGTAAAACCTATAAATACATTTGACGGTTGCAGCTGATCAATATTGAGAAGTCAATCCATAACCGCATGCTCACACTCGCGTTTAAAGAAATCATGATAAGCTCTGATACCATTAAGCAATGCTTCCGCTACTCAGATGCATAATATCATGATCCAACAACGTGTCAGCATGTCTGTCCAAAAGTCACAAATATCACATGGAGGTGATACAACGAAGGAAAATTTAGAGATTTACTGTGGCTGATAATCTCAAAGAAAGCTCAAAGATCACCAAGTCATGGATCAGTTAAAGACCTCCACTAAAAGTACAAAGCATGCAGACTTTGAAGAATTAAAGATTACAATCTACAAAGCAAAGAACGTGTAATAGAATGCTAGAACTCAAAATGTAATATCCAGTTGTAATTGAGGTGACCTCCCTTAGGGGGAGATTGTTAGAATTTTGTAAATCCATAAGTGAAAGATTCGGTCACCTCAAGTATTTGTAAGCATTAGAAAGCTCGTAGTCTTAGTCGTTTAGTTATCATAAGTATTTAGTTAAGTAACACCGTGGAGGACGGACGGGTCTTTACCCACTGTATACCTGATCCACAACCCGTAGGTGGCGTTTATTGTAAAACCTATAAATACCTTCTACCTCTTAAGGTAGAAGGTTGGAGCTTCATAATACAACATTACTTTCTCTCCCTAGAAGTTCCCATTCTCTCCACTTTCTCTCTCTAAACTCTTCCCTAATTCGAACCTTAGATCTTTTTGTTTATGTGTTTATGATAACCAATATGTTACATGTTGAATACTCCCTGAATACTTTGGATCAACACTTAGCTGGTTTTCTTGATTCTCTTAAAAGGCTTCATCAGGGCGTTACAACCATTCAAGAAATTGTGAAAGATGATCCTGCACTCACAAAGAAAGTTCTTGAGGCTTCTGAGGCATACATCGAAAACTCAACCAGCCTCAGTGAGCTTCTCAAAATAATCAACAACCTTGATATTGAGGGTCTTCATTCCTCAAACACTGACATTCAGTTTAGGATCACTACTCAAGGAAAGAATATGGGAATCTGGGCTAAATCTACAAACTCTTTGGCCTGGAATCTTAGGTCAAGGATGACTGCTTTGGAGAATTCTCAGGCCTCCATCCGCTCAGACTTCTTAGTTCTTAAGAAGGACAATTCATAAATCAAGTCCATGATGTCTGAAATTTATCAGGCATTGAAGGGTCAATCCACCCCCTCCACATCAGTGCCAGAGCCAAATCTTGCTCTCACTGAAGTTCCTGCAACAGTTGGGGGAAGAAAGCCACTGAAAGAACAACTCCTTCTCATATTGAGGAGGATACTGAAGAGCCAAAGGCAGCTGTGTCCATCTTATCCTTCAAGCCAGAGCCTGAACAAGTGATCCATGAACAGCCAAAAGACTCCAAGAGTAAAAGCAAAGGGATTGCAACCACTTCAATTCCTGAACAACCTAAACTTGTTAAAGCTTTATCGATTGTCCGTCAGGACCCTAATGCACCTATCAGGGAGCCTTTTGAAATCAATGGGAAGATTCTCCTCCTAACAAACAATGAAATCAATGCTCATCTGGAGAAAGAGGAGGAACTAAAATGGGCAGCTGAAGAAGAAAGGAGACTAGCTTTAACAAAGACTGAAGTGGTCAAGATTGTTCAGGAAGATGCTCAGACACTTGGAATTGACCTAAAGATAGTTACCACTGACAATGTCGGAGTCAAATTCTTAAAAGCTCGGGATGAAAAATTAGAGGCTTTCAAGAAACAGCATTATGAGAAGGTCAAAAAAATGGCTGAGCTGAGGAAAAATAGGATTGAGCAGTATAATTGGACCATGACACAAAGACTAAGGCTTGAACCCATCACAGATGTGAAGAATCAACCAAAGACCAAGCCTGCAGTTCTCTGGGTCTACAGGGGCAGTGACAAAAGGGATTTTGAAGTACATGATCCATTCAAGTTCTGTGACTTTGGGATCACTGAGCTAGATGAATTGGGTTTAATTATTGAAAAGAAAAGGAACATCATTGTCAAGGACCTGATGACATCCCTGAGCAACAGGTACGCAAGACTGAAGAAAATGCCTAAAGATCTTGGAATTCAGTTTCCCCTTCCTGCTTCTTCTCAACAGTCATAAGCTCAATCCTCAGGGAGAAAGAGGAATCAGATTGAGCCTGAACCTAAAATCAAGGTACCCTAGACTTGACTGCAATCGTGTCCCTCCTGAAGAAGTTCCCCTTGTCAGCAATATGGTTATAGAAGAGCCTGAGTATGGAATGTTCTTCATCGATGCTTATGGGTTTCAAGGCTTCCAAAGATGGAGTGACATTGACCTTGCAGGGATTGATGCCATGGTTGGATATATGGTAATGGCATCAAATGTCAAGACCACTGAGAATGCAAATGTTCAAAATAGGCCTGAGGAAAAAGATTGTTGATTACCCTGATCAAGAAAAGCTCAAGTCTAAGAGAATGAAGCTTGAAAGTTTGGGATTCTGTTTGGACTGAGAATATTGTACACATTATCTGTTTAGCTATATTTAGGATTGATGTAATCTATGAATGAAGAATGTTTTATGTTGAATCAGTGTCCTTTACTTTCTTTTATGTATCATAAGTGTAAGAAGAAGACATTTGCTCACTTACACTGATCATAAACCCTTAGACTATATTTATATCCAAATAAGGGGAGACTGTTGGGTTCACTCAGTACCCAAGTATCCTTAAAATAGGATTTGAATAGAAAATAACCTAAGTGTTAAATATCCATGAACATCTACTAAGTCACTGATTGAACAGTCACTCGGTGAGTCATCTTCAGGAAGCTCAGGACAAGCCTAAGAGAAAGACTTTCCATTCAGTGAGGCAGGACTCAATGAATGATACCTGAGCCAAAGAAAATGGTGATGGGTTCAGTGAGTGATGACAATAACTCTGTGGACCCCAAGTCTCCTCAACAACTATGAATACTGAAGAATAAGAGACTGAAGGCTAAATACTGAAGTAAAGGCGGGACAAGGCGGGATAAGTTTGAAACGAATAAGGGGGAGTTCTTATCAAGCAAAGATCAAATTTCCCTGAAAGGCTAAAGACCAAGAGCGGTGTCATCACTGCTATTCAGGAAACACCATTGTCCTATACCCAAAGTAGTCATTATAGCAGAGACAAAATACGCATGTCTTTGTCTTTTTCAATAGCGGTTGTAAATCATTGTGTATAAATAGGACCATAAGTAGGAGTAGAAAGGTTGACAAGTTTGTGCACTTAATGCGTTGACATTCACAAACACATTTCTATCCTCCAAATACAACTAAGTCCCTGAGAATAGCTTAGTTGGTTTAACATAGTTGTACTTAAGCTTAGCTTAAGTTTAGTGAGGAGAATTGCCATACTTGTCATTCAATCCCAAGTGTTGTTCCACAAACATTTGGGTATAATTCTTTGTTAATTGCAAATAGAATTAAACGTTGAAAAATGTGTCTTTTACTTTACGTTTATCTTTTAACAAAGTATTTTTCATTACATTGCTAAGTCATGGATCTTGGATGGATTAACTTTGTAGTTAATTCTAACCAATTTAACGGGAACAACAGAGATAAACTAGATTTCACCATATTTATAAAAATGATATACCCTGTATACTGTATTATTATTCCTTTTAATATAATCAATATGTCATCTTCTGTAGGAATCATTTAAAGGATTAAGCTTCATGACACTTGTAACTCAATCCTAAAAAACTGTAATTCACTGAAACATTTAACATACTGTAGATAGACTACTAAAAAAGGAATACTCAGGTTCTTGGGCATTACACACCTCCACAAAATTAATGGCTGCAAATGGAGAGCATACTTTCAACAATTCATCTCGCACATAAAATATTTGGATGTACTGATGATGTTCTGATAGTGATTTTGACAATACAAAATCGTTTACTACTATAGTTAGTGATGCAAATTTTGTAAGACCTCAAAAAGTTTTACAATCCTCCTAGGCAGTGTACCTAATCGTTGTAGTGTAGTATAGGTAGGACACGGAGGATTGATCGTTCTCTAGGGGAATAGTCTTGTGAAGGCCGAAGTGTATGTCGAGATAGATATAAAGGCGAGGAATGAGTCTTTTTGTATTTTTATATTTTTTTGAAAGCAAGTTAAAATCTCGGGGTTTTGAATAGTTGGCGCTTTAACTACTAATTAGCTAAAACAAAACTAAATAACTTAAAACAAAATGCAAGAAAAGTGAATTGGTGGTAACTCTTAGGATAGGAAAATGAGTTTACTTAGATTTCTTTACTCCCTTGTTAATTCTTATTGATTAATCGAATTGTCACACCCTTGTTTTAATTGGAGCGTTGTATTCCCTGTTATTAGTCGTAGGGAGGTGCCAAATGTCCTAACTCTATGAACGTATAAGTCTCCCCTAAGAAGCTTAAAGTCTATTAAGTCTCCCAGGATCTACAAGCCGCAATCTATGCAATAAATACAACAAGAAAAACCACCAATGCACTCTAGGGTTGCGTTTAATAAGATAGACAAGATAGTTACCTATAAGAATTAAGCTAGTTTTCTTACCCTAACGCGAAGCAACCAATTCAACAAGAGACGAAAATCAATAATTAATAACAAGGTATCATTAAATCTAAGCAAACACTAATAAATCTAGCCTAGCATGTTAAAGTGAAGAAAATAAAAGCATATAATCAAACAACATATAGACATATTGAATGATTAAAGAGGGATTACTTATCTTCAATTAAACATGAGCCAAAGTAGCCGAAAAACCTTCACAAAACCTGTGAAATTCGTTTAGGGTTTGCCTCTCCAAAGTGTTAAACAAATAATGGAAAACATTCGAAAATATATATAGTATTACACTCGTGACGGCGTCACGTTATAGGTTGTGACGCCGTCATCTCGCTGACATTATGGTTTCGTCTTGTGCAAGTCACCGTTATGACGCCGTCGCTTTGGTTCTCTGACGCCGTCATGTGATTTCTGACGTCGTCCCCTTATAAATGACCTGGGCCGTCTCTTATTAGCTTTGCACGTGACTCTCAACTTCAAATCACACCTGGCGCCGTCAGGTTGTAGTGTCTTCAGATTCCACTGAGGCGTCGCTTGTTAATTTTCCACCAAAAATCCATCTTCAGTAACAAGTGACGGCATCACTTTGTGATGTGTGACGCCGTCAAACTCCCTTATCTGACAGAATTTTGTGACTTCGTCATTTTCTTCACTTTTTCGTCCAAATAAGCCTTAAATGTGCCGATTTCTAGATTTTTCGTCCCAAGTACCTAAAATGCAAAAAGAAATGATTTAGGGCTATATTTGATCATATTCATACGATTTTGGGCTTAAATGACCCCTTAAAAAGGTATGAGGTGAGATCAACAAAAAACACATATAATCTAAAGAACAAACCATAAGATCTCAACCATCTATTTTCTTTCCATCCAATGGATGAGATGAAAGCAAAAACTAACAAAGGAAGGGTAGAAATGTAATTGTATAAAAACCCACTTTCCACATTTTTTTAAAAACAACGTATCTTGTAAACGGTAAATCTTCAAGCTATGAAAAATACATCATCGCGACGAGAATTAATCATCTTTATATTGATATACACTTTTATATACTTTCGACGAACTTTTTCTTTTCAAAATTTCCGTCCAGGAAAATCACATGTGATTCGTAAAAAAAATCACATGTGATTTGTTATTTTTAAAAAATCACAATTGATCCACCAAAAAGAATCACATGTGATCCACCAAAAGAATCACATGTTATTTTACAAGTCACATTCGATCTTTAGAGTAATAAATCACATGTGATCTTTAATTTTAAATCAACATATTCCTTTATTTTATAAAACAAATTCCTGAAATCACATGTGATTCTGTTATTTATTTTTTTGCTTTGTTATGAAAAAATGTAAATTATGTGTGATTTAGTTTTAATCTAAAAATGAGTAAATCACATGTGATTCACTTTCAAAAAATAATTTAAGGTAAAATAACATGTGATTTGCGGTAAATCACATGTGATTTGTGGTAAATCACAATCACATGTATTTTATGGGGAATATTACTACTTTCTTTTATCTACCCTATGCGTTTTTTCCCTATTAAACACTCTCCATTTCTTTTTGATATTGTATCTTCCTTTTCAACAAACCTTCAACCACCATAGCGTTTTTTGCCGGAAAACCATTTCCGAATGCAAGGACGTCTTTTGACAACAAAAAAACGATATTTTATCATACATCATTACTATGACACCTCTTTATCACATTTAAACCGATTAGCATAACTGAAAAATATGATGCCCCCAAACTATTTGATGCCCTGGGCCATCAGATCTGCTAGTCACACAATCACCACTGTCTCAAACAACCCTAGACACCGAACACCTCCTGATTCCGGGCGACTGTTGCGATCAGTTACCGACAGAGGAGCGACGAAGGAAGCGGCATCATTTTCCGTCGTGATCCACGTCATCATTTTCCGGCGACATCTCGGGTGAACTACATCTAGATCTGGTGAGAGTGTGTGCGACAGTGCGAGTATGAGAAAATAAGGAGAGAATTTCTTAAATGAACCATAACGAGTATCGGTTTACCAAAATAAACTTCGCCTATATATTTTTCGAAAATGAACTTTTGCATATGATTCGTTAGATTCAGTTTATGACTACTTTTGAACCATATACGTATCTCTCATTTTTCTAGGCGACATTCTTGGCGATTGAAAAGTATAAATGCTACACGTGATCAGTTGGGGCGAGTGTTAGGCGATCGCGGGCGAGCTGGGGAAGTGAAGAGCTGTTGGGCGAATGTGGGGAAAGTGAAGAGCTTTTAGGCGAGGCTGTGGGCGAGGTGGTGGGAGAGCTGGGGAGAGTGAAGAGCTGGGCGAGGGGTTGTGCTCATCTTGGTTATGGTGGTGTACTGGTGTGTATGGTGTGTGACTGTGTGTGTTTTAATTCTTTAAAAAGTCATGTCTTTAAATTTTCACATGATAAAGCATGGTAGTAGTACTTTATGATAGTATATGCATAGACATGGTAGATTGGTAGTCGTAGTACTTTATGGTAAAGTTTCACAACAGCTAGAAAGTAAAGTAAATTGTATTGGATAAACATGTAAAAACCATCCAACTACAATCCACCAATAACAACAATCACCTATCAGGCGAATATATTTTTTTGGGTAGAGTAAGGTAGGCGAATGGAAAATGAAAACATTGATGGTGACATATTTTGGTTATTTTGGTAAAGCATCTTAAAAAAGTTCAGTCCCGTAAAATCCCTCTCTATAAGGAATATTTAGGTAATTTGCTTGAAAATAAGGGTGGATTGGAAAATTACAAGGATGCCATTCCATTTTTTATTTATTTAAAATTAGGATTAATTTACACTATTGATCTTTTCTCAAAAATGTATCAAATAAATCCTTATCAGTTAGTCAATTTGTTAGCACAATTTTTATTTTGGTTAGTCAACTACGTGAAATTAGTTACATGATAGCATAAATTAAAAGTTCAGACAGCCCATCACTTTTGCAGCCAAATTTGTATTCTTTGGTTTCTTATCTCAAACAAACAATCACAGAACAAGAATCGTTATTTTGGGCAAACATGAAGTTTTTAACTTTTTATAAAATTGAAATATACCCTACTCGAAACCCTTATT
The DNA here is from genome assembly GCA_019973895.1 of Chrysanthemum seticuspe. NCBI lineage: Eukaryota > Viridiplantae > Streptophyta > Magnoliopsida > Asterales > Asteraceae > Chrysanthemum > Chrysanthemum seticuspe. Next base: position 39,882,198 of record BPTQ01000009.1, read on the forward strand.
GCTTGCAATCAAAAGTGAAGAAACAACAGGAATATATAACATCAGAATAGTCACGTTAAGAAATCGAACAATATGATTAAGACAATATAGTAGCAAGTAAAACTAAAGTAGAATTCAACACCACATATTGGATTGAGGTAAATTAAATCACACATGATCATAAACGAGTTTGACACATATGATGCGTCATTAAACGTACTCTTACGTCTCTTACACTTATGCCACAAGAAAGTTAAACCAGACGTACAAACATGCTTGACAACGTATTATATACTACGTGCATTGCTCCTTGTTGCAGTTACTTTCAACTTCACAGTGCAAGCTTGGTATTAGACCTGAAAGAGTTCAAATAGACGAGAATAAAACCATTTTAGTGATGATTTATTGACCAACTTATGTAAAATCACATTCTACAAAAAGGGAGAATAGTGTACCTCATATATTTTGAAGAGCATCGAGAATACGCTGCAATTCAATGACAACGATTTCTATTTTCATTCGTTGTGGAGGGGAATCTAAAGAGCATGATACTCCAATCTTAATAGTTGCAGCCAAGCATTCTTCCACTTTCTTTGCATTAGCTTCCGTACTTTGCAACACAATTGCATCATCATCAATAACATCGATTATGTGATCCTGTAATGCCATGTAAGCAAATTTATGAAGGCTAAGACCTTCGTTAAACATGTCGTCTGTCGGCCTTTTCCCAGTCATCACCTCTAGTAATAATATTCCAAAACTGTAGATGTCCCCAATACTTGACATCTCACTCCCGAGACCATACTCTGCCGAATAAAATAATCGGTCAATTTACCAAGCTATAATCTGGAAGTAAATATAAGCATCATGGAATACAAGAATCATATATTACCTCGAGGTGCATAACCAATTGTTCCTTTAACCCCAGTTGAGCTGTTTTTGTTTAAGTCTGTACCAAGTAGTCGAGTTAAACCAAAGTCTCCAACATGAGCCACCATATCTTCATCAAGTAGAATGTTGCTAGGCTTCAAGTCACCGTGAACAATCGTCGTTTGGCAGCGATTGTGAAGATAATCAAGTGCTGTTGCAACATCTCTAAGAATATTTATTCTTTGAAGAAGGTTAAGTTTCGATGTATTTGCACTTGAATGAAGCCAATTGTGTACACTTCCATTGGGCATAAACTCGTAAATCAAAGCTTTAAAATCATTGCGTTGAAAATCAACACTTGAACATGAAGTTATTATCTTCAACAGATTACGATGTCGAACATTCCGCCATGCTTCACATTCTGCTAGAAAACTTCTGTGAGCTCTTCGATTTTGAAGATGTAGAACTTTGATTGCAACAACTCTATTATCGTCAGAATCAAGGATTCCTTTTAAAAACGGAGCTGAACCCTCCCTCCCCAATTAAATTCTTTGTAGAGAAGCCATCAGTAGCCTTGAGAAGTTCATTGTATGAAACTTTCAAGAACCGTTCATTCCCTAAAGATTGAGATGGTTGACTGTTGCGTTTCTTCTTGCACAAAAGATACACAAAAAATAATACGACGAGCAACGTCGGTGCAATAAAAACAAGTAATAAGAAGAAAGGAAACTTTTTTTTCTTACTACCCTTCTCCTTGCATTTGGGTAACTCAAGTGTAACCAAACCACCAAAGAGCCTATTGTTCCCCAAAACCGAAATTGCACTTGCATTGGGGGATTTTTCCTGATAAATTATTTTGAGAAATGTCGAGTACCTGCAATCCTCCTAAGGAACTGAATGAAGATGGTATTATGCCTTGAAATATGTTGTCACTAAGGTATAATTCTGTAAGGCTAATGCATTCACCAAGGCTACTAGTAATGTTGCCTGATAAATTATTGTAAGATAAATCGAGATAACTCAACATATTAATGTCTTTAATCTCTATAGGAATCGAACCAGATAGGCTATTATGAGATAGAATTAAAAAATAATTTAGTGATGGAAGTTGAAGAAGTTGCGTGGGTATTTTGCCACTAAGTCTATTTTCACCAAGGTTTAACCCATTAAGTTCTTTACAATTCCCAAGGCTTGATGGAATATGTCCTTCTAGTTTGTTGGAATATAAATAAAGATTAGTCAACAACGATAAGTTTCCGATGGTATCAGGGATAGGCCCTGAAAATTGATTGCTATTTAGGCCAAGAAGTTGTAGCTTTTTCAGTTTACCAATTGTTGTGGGAATTTTTCCTTTGAATCGATTAGATTGTAAATCTAAATTGGCCAAGCCAACTAGATTACCTATACTTGAAGGGAGGTTTCCGAATAATTGATTTTGTCCTAAACGTAGAAAGTTGAGTTGATCAGAAAGATTACCTATTGATATCGGAAGCACTCCTGTTAAGCTGCAATTCTGAAGCTCCAATTTTACTACTCTGGTGCAGTTTTTCAAAGAATCTATAAACCTCATGTCATCAGCTTCTCCGCGTCGATGGAAGTTGTTATTATTTAATAAAATTTTATTAATATCAGCTAGTTTTGAAAAATCAATTGTCAACTTCCCCCTAAAATTGTTACTACTCATTTCAAGATGTCTTAATTTGGAACAATTAGAAATAGAAGGTGGAAGAACTCCGGTCAGTTCGTTATTCCTTAACTGAAGCCACTCAAGATTTGGGAGCATCTCACCAATTTCTGAAGGAAGACTACCACTGAGCTGATTAGCAGATAAGGAAAAATTCACTAGGAGTGAGAGGTTGAAAATGGAAGGAGGGATATTTCCATATAAGTTGCAGCCACCAGACGCAAATACCTTTAAGCTTTTCTATAGACCCAAAGTATCTGGAATGCTCCCACCAAACGGATTCCCGGCAGCGTAGAACTTTTCTATTGATGTAATATTCCCCAAGAAAGGTGGGATTCCACCTGTTAACTTATTGTCCTCAATTGCAAGGTGAGCAAGTTTTGAGAGTAAACTCATTCCCTTGGGTATGCTTCCAGTTAGCTCATTTAGATTGAGCCAAAGTACTTTCAGGTTAGAACAACCAGACAAGTTTGTTGGAATGACTCCACTAAACTTGTTTTCATCAAGATAAAGACGACGTAGCCTAGATAGACGACCAAGTTCATGAGGAATGGTTTCTTGAAAGCTGTTGTTAGAGAGAGAAAGCACACGTAGGAAGCTGATGTTTCCTACATGAGGAGATAACGAGCCTTCTAAGCCTTGCGAATCCAGCCATAAAACAGTCACTCGCCTGAGTCGCTTTCCGCATGAAATACCACTCCAGTCACAGAAATTAAAGGAATGGTTCCACGAGGCCAGAACTTTGTATGGATCATGGGTGATCATTGACTTAAATGACAACAACGCGCGATAATCAGTCTCATTACCGCCATAGGAAGCGGAGACAGTGGCGGAAGTAAGACATATTATCGCGAGACCATAAAAGAGAAAAGAAATACGAGAGGGAGATGATAAGAAAATTATTGCTTTTGGTGACTTCATTTTTGAAAATTTACTTAAAATTATAAGAACAAGTATTGGCTTTTTATCCTTAGTTTGCATGTTAACAGTTTGTGATCGACATGCAACTGGTGAAATGAATGGCTTCCACAAATTCATTGAGAATATACTAATTAGTCAAAGTTTTTATAACAGTTTGTGATCGACATGCAATTGGGTCCAAAGATGTAACACCTTCCTTTTGTCTGTATTAACTACTTTTATAATGCTACTTGTAAACATTCAATCATGCATTTTGGTACACAACTTCTATACTTGCAGCCATCAATTATTGTAGTATAATGTCTATCAGATAACGTAAAAATGCTGCGTTTCTTTATTAATGTATCTCATTCTATCACGAGCACATTCATATATTACATGTTCACGCGTTTCTTTTTAACTTGTTGGAAGTAAACAATGGAAAAGGACCCAAATCGTGCAGCATACCTTCAACCGCTAACATAAGCGGCTTTTCGTCAACCATGTGTTTGATTATAAAATGCCCGATCGACTGAAAAAACTCAACGGATCAGGTATTTTTTTTTATTGAATTTTACATATTAAGGACAGAGCTAAGGTGGGTTTATAGAGTGTAAAACGGTGTAAAAGCTAGTAAATGTTAACGATAAATGCTTCTTCAAGTACCCTTTAAAAAGTAGTGTTCTTAAAAAATATAAAAATGCAAAACACAACTTGCCAAACGTAGTTTCAATTCTAAATGCTAAATAAGTCTCTTCGATTATTAAATTTCGTAAACTCATTAATTAATCTCCTTGGAAGCACAATACCAAACACGAAAAAATTGTGAACTAATGTGTTTTACCAAACAAAGAAGAAAGAAAGAAGAATTTGCAAAAACAAGCCTAACTATTAAGCTTGACAAAAGAGTAGTTGTGAAAGTTTTTGAGATGTTTTAATGGTGAAGAAAATTTAAGTTTTGCTTCCATCAAAGTAAGTCAACTACGACATGCGGGAAATGTTTTACGGCTAGAAGACATTGCATATCTTGGACCAAGTTGTCATTGTTTTCATATTGTAATTGTAATAGTGTACTACAGGAAGCCTATATAAAGGAACAACAAGTGTAGTAGAAATTGTACTAGTTGCCGACAAAAGAAATACATTTCAAGTTTTAAATAAAGAATTTATTGAGTGACAATTGTGAGAGTAGCATCTCATATATCCAACATAATTTTTTTAGAAAGGCACATATCCAACAAACAGTATAACTAGTTTTAATAATTAGTAGCAACAAACAACTAGTATAAACTAAGGGTGAGCAAAACCGCCCGAGCCCGACAAGGCCCGAAAAACCGCCCGAAACCGACAAGGCCCGAGCCCGACCGAATACTAAACGGGTCGGGAGTCGGTTGTTAATTATGCATTGTATCGGTATCGGGTCGGGTCGGGCTATAAACCGACTCCAACCCGAATGCAGCCCGCCAAAAAACGAAGCCCGATTAGATATTAGGTTTTAACTCAAAATATCCGCCTCCTTCTGTTCTGAAACACAATATACGCATATCCCAAACACAAAACGCATCAAAAATAGAGCACGAAACTTCACCAAATTAAATGGACCAATCTCAACTCAAGAACACGAGGGGTGAATCAATCTCTTCTTCTTTGCCTACATACGAATCCTTTGCATCTCAACAAAACAATATAATGGAAGTAAGTATTTTTACATGTTTTATATAGTTTCGATTGTTTTATATAGTTTAGTTTAGATTGTTTAATTGATTATTTGATGCATTTAAAGATAAACTTGGAAATAAGATGAGTGGGGTTGAAGACGAGTTGACCAAATATCTAAAAGAACCTCGTCTTCAACTAGAGGATGACGAAGAATTCGACATACTAAATTGGTGGAAGGTAAATAGTCCAAGATTCCCAATTGTATCAAGGATGGCGAAAGGTAATAACTTATTTTTTGTTATTAAATTTTAGATATCTTAGATTCTTTGTGCTTTGTTTTTTATAAATTTATGTTTTTTATTAATAGATATCTTGTGCATCCAAGTATCCACCGTTGCTTCCGAATCCGCCTTTAGCGCAAGTGGTCGAGTTTTAGACCCGTATAGGAATTCTTTAGCGCCTAGCATTGTAGAGGCTTTGGTGTGCACACAAGATTGGATCCGTACATCAAGTAGAAACATCACTTTGGATACGTTAGAGGATTTAATGAAAGACGACGAGGTTGCTAAAGGTAAAATATTTATATATAAGTTTATTGGTTATTTGGTTATATTAGTAACTTATGTTTGATTTATGTTCTCATGTTTTTTCTAGAAATTCAAGAGGCCTTAGAGAAACAAAAAGGAGAACATGGAAATTCAAGAATGTCGTGATTAGTATTTGGTATTTTTATTTGGAGCAATGATTCAAGACATTTGTCATTTGTTTTGTATTTGGAGCCATATGGTATTTGCTTTTGTATGTTTGATGAAGACAATGTGGATTGATGAAGACAGTAGGCTCACTAGACATATGGTCAAAAAAGAAATGTAACTGCAGCTCAGTAGACATATGTTTGTGATTGTGTATGTTTTGGTCTAAAAAAAAATGGAACTTCAGTAGACAGTAGACAGAAGACAATGTGAGTTTGAATGAATATTTTTGGTTTTGTAAGTTTGCTGGGCTAGGCCCGTTTTTTCTGGGCCTGTTTTATTTGCTTGCAAAGTAGTAATTCGGGCTAGGCCCGTTTGTAATGGAACCGAAACCGACTAGCCCGTTTGGTACCGATACCGAACCGACTTAAACGGGTCGGGACTCGGGCAAGGTTTATGCGGTTAATCGGGAGTCGGTTTAGTCGGGTCGGGTCGGGTCGGGTCGGGCTCCGACCCGATGCTCAGCCCTAGTATAAACATAATCAATCTAGGAATGAATACGAATAATAATAGTAGTAGTAATGACAAGATAATGTAATACGTGCATATCGTGTATGTTTGGTGTTCACATGAGTTTTACCAGCACCATTAGCAGTAGTGTCTTTCATTGTTAGTTACTAGTGATGGTTTTGATAAATTGTGTGGTTGAGTGAGTGTATGATAAGTTAGAGCTTGAATAACAGAGAAGGGTGAAATTGATCGAATGAGGGAAAGGGATATTGGTGGGTTGGGTTTGCTGCAATAAACTTTCTTCTTTAAGGGAGTAATTTTTTATTATTCTTATTTTTTTTTCAATATCTTTTTGCAGTTTTGTCTAGGCTAGAAGTTGAGATGAAAAATATAATATTTTTTTGGGTTATATGTCACTACTAGCTTCAAGACTCGCCGATGGACGGGCTAGCTCTATCAGTTTATTTCAATTAATAGTATATTAATATAATAAAACATCAAAATACCATACGTATAAGCATTCAATTTAAAAAAATAAAATAAAAAAATACATAAGAGCCAAGAATATGTATACTAAAATACGACTAAATAAAAGAGCGTCTAAATACAGGTAAAAGAACAAAGTTAATATGTTTAAAGATGATGCAACACTTCTTTGTATAACTGACCGTGCGAAAAGACATGCCGTTTATTGAACTCGATCGATTCTGGCTCTTGCTAGGATTGGTTTGTCCTTGCATTGTGATAGTCTCCCACTTTCTTGGCAATAATCTTTGTGCTCTTATCCTCTCGCAACCCATCACCTAAAAGTAAAACAACACTTATAAAAAGTAAATAAAAAGCACAACTTATCCATTTATAGGTAAGACACGACCAAAACCAAGCTTTGCAAATGATCAAGCTTAAGACCAACTTATTCCAGAAACCTTCAATATTGTTTTGTAACTTTCAGGCCCAAAAAAGAGCGAGCTCGGAACTGTCTCGTGCTCGAACCGTTTATGTATTTCTACCTTTTTCAAGGTTAGGACCGATTCAAGGCCCAGTTAAGTTCAATTTAATCAACAAACATGTTAATATCTCGTGCTCGAACTGTTACATCAGTATAATGGGTGGGCTAGTTTCATAATGTTCATATTCGAATTATCATGTACATATCAGGAGGTTTAAACTTATATTAAAAAATATATATAAGAATTTAAAAAAATTAAAATTAAAGCTCGAGGATTGTTGTTGTATAGTTGCATGACCCTCTCAAAATGTTGCAACCATAAAAATCAAAATGTACATAATAATCAAAAAAGAAGTTTACATTTTATAACTATATGGTTTACATTTCATGTCTATCCAAATACATAAATTGAGCATGATTACACTCTATATAGCTTGGGGATTATAAAGATGATCAAAATGAAAAAAGTTGGCTTGTTATGTGATTGTATAGGAACATTATAACAAAACTGAAAAGGTTTTATCCATCCAAGTTTTGATTTTGATTGACTAAAATCTATGAGCATTTGTGAAGATGTTAATAAATAGTATTAAACGTCCTTTTTCATCTCTTGACAAAAGTTGCATGTACCGTTTCTTATCTTGAGAATGTTGTAGTGGTTTCTCGTCTTCTTGCTCAACACGTACTTTCACTTATGTAACTACAATTCATGGAAGGAAGATGCGGGCACTGAGAAAATGTTTGATAATCACAAACAAATTGAGAGATTTTCAAGTGAATGGATGATGATCCTACGACGTCCTTCTTATGTTTCTTAGCGTTGGGATTAGGATCTTGATCATCGTCTTTTCTTGGTCTTTTCTCAGTGCCCACATCTTCCTTGCATGATGTTCGAAGTTGTCTTGCAACGAGAAGATCGTAGAGCTGTTCATCTTCCTTGCTCAAAGTAGAAGCTCTCGCAGCCATTTTTGTTACAATTCATCAGTTTACTAAACATTTTTAATGCTTTCAAAGAGGTGAACACTGACATAATTGTCTTGTTTACTTCCCACAATTTCACATACTTCACATATGTAGCAAGAATGTATATAAAAAACAATAAACTTGCACATGGTTATATGCAATTTTGTATTTGTAGTCAATGAATTCCTTAGTGAGAAATTACATGAAGTGAAGAATGACCAACTTATATGAATCACTACAAGAATTCTGTCATATACAACATTCCCACGTATATTAATTCATGGGTATTTACCGAAGTTTTACCCATGAATTTACCACAAATAAGGAATTAAGAGTGTGGCAAAGGTTACCCGCAAACCTCCCACAAATTTAGCCATGAAACTACCCACAAAGTTTGATTTGGTGTGTAATTGGTGGGTGAAATATTCCTGCTAAAACATTTTCCACAAACTACCCACATACGAGTCATTGTGCGAAAAAGATGCCGGTAATCTCATGGGTATATTTATGTTACCCACTAAGTACGTAAATCTCTTTTGTTCGTGGGTATCTTTTCATGCGTAATATATGGGTAAATATACACACATAGGTTTACCCGCCATACTTTTAGTGGGACAATTCTTAAAGTTACTTTTATGTGTGCAATTTGTGAGTAATTAAGCAAGTTCTAATCTATAAGTAAATCTTATATCGGAATTCCGAGTAAAGTAATTTTAGTGATTAGTAAAGGAGGGCGTCAGCCAAAACGAAATATGTGGACCCATTATTTTCAGAAAATAGTAGAGATTATAAATCATCTACGAAAGATGGTTATCACTAACTCCTTACAATATAATAAGTTACATATTTTACTACATTTATTTCGGTTATGCCAAAGGGAAGCGAAAAAACTAATTTCAAAGTCCGTAGATTTTTTTAGTTACTTTATATTATGTTTAAGGCGTAGCATTTTGAGGTTCTTCAAATCGTTTTTCATTTAGGATTAAAAACTTGTCTAGAAACAAATAGTGAAACAAGCATTAAAAACTGTAACACTACTTTTTATGACGCTAATAAAACAATCATTAAAATTCGTATGAAAGTACTTTCACATATGTATTTTTTTTAGTAAAGGAGGATCATCAGTTTTCTTTAGTGGTGAAGAAAATTTAAGTTTTGCTTCCATCAAAGTAAGTCAACTACAACATGCGAAAAATGTTTTACGGCTAGAAGACATTGCATATCTTGGACCAAGTTGTCATTGTTTTCATATTGTAATTGTAATAGTGTACTACAGGAAGTCTATATAAAGGAACAAGAAGTGTAGTAGAAATTTTACTAGTTGCCAACAAAAGAAATACATTTCAAGTTTTAAATAAAGAATTTATTGAGTGACAATTGTTTCTTAATAAAAAGAGTTGTTTTATACTTTGACGTAATAATATTTTGTGAGCAATTTTTGTGAGAGTAGCATCTCATATATCCAACATAATTTTTTAGAAAGGCATATATCCAACAAACAGTGATATATAACTAGTTTTAATATTTAATAACTGAGATCGCATATGATACACACACTATGAACTAACGTAAAAGTGAATAATAGGTTGTAATATGGTGCCTTATAAAGTAGAATATGTTGATAAACAACAAAGATATAAAAAAACACAAAAAAGCATACAAAGTGACCTCAAAAAGTATCATTGGCCGTTTTCTTAACCGGGTCTCATCAGATCTGAATGAATATCGACAGATCTAGATAGATCTCACCAAAAAAATCTAATACAGGCAAACACATTAATGTGCCAAACATATACACACAATCACCATCGGTTCATCATGGTAGAATTCACGTCGCCGTGAAGGTACCCCGTCTTAAAATATCCATCACCATCGCCAAACGCTAATCACTATTTTGGATCACAACATCACACACCCGTCACTATAGTCACCCACCAGTCACCACTACCACCACCGGTAACGTTAACTGACGAGAGAAAGAGATGAGGCGGCATCAATGGTGTTGATGCGGTTTTTTGACACATAGAGACGATCGTGTGAGAGATGAGAGTGTGTTGATTTGAACCGAGACATGAGATGTGTGTGTATGTGTGTTTTTAATTTGGAAATGGATGAGATGTGTGGGTTTGGAAGGGTTATGTTAACTTTTAGGTCCGGGAATTGGCCGGGAATATTGCTCTTTTATAAAGGGTTATAGATTAAAGAGTTACCCATTATAGGTTGACCATCAATACTTTCCGAAATGTTGAATATTCCAGCTATATACATCCGAAATTTTGAATATTTTAGCCAATAAACTCAATATTTTCCGTTAATACTTTCGTTAATTAACACAGCTTAAAGATAACATTTTTCTTCAATATTTAACCTTGACTTTCAACTTTCAAGTTTCAAGTTTCTACTTTCACCTTTGATTTTCTTTTTACATTTTATGTATGTAGTAAACATAAAGATACACATAATTATACGAAAATCCTAACAATAAATTAAAATAAAAGAACCCTTACTCAAATTATTTCATACCCTACCAGATATTTGTAAAAGCTTATTTGTGGCGTCAGGTGATAGGATACAGATCGAGAGTACCATTTACATGAATGAAAAATATGATAGTTTATTAATCATAGATGATTTTCACATCAGACCTATGAGACAAGTTAAAAAATATGAAAGAAATAGATAGAAAACTTAATTACCTATTCAAGACATTTAACGAATTTATACGAACAATCACTGTAGTGACAAATCCGAAATTTTGTATATTCCACCAATAAACTCAATACTTTCCGTTAATACTTTCGTTAATTAACACATCTTAAAGATAACATTTTTCCTCAATATTAAACCTTGACTTTCAACTTTCAAATTTCAAGTTTCCACTTTCACCTTCGACCTTTTTTACATTTTATATAGTAAAGATAAAGATAGAGAAAATTTTGATTTGAGCGACCTTAGACGATTTTATAAGTTATCAATTCTAATATCCTTTTATAGACTTCAGAAGTGAATGTGCCATTAGGTATGTTACATATAATGGAACAATTTATAGTTTGGTATGTACTCGATAATATTACATTATTATTTAAGACAACGTAAAGACATACCTCACGAGGGTGCAACTTACAGAAATTTGCCATCCCAGAACATAGTCACGTCGATTTCGTCTAACTGAGTGTACTTGGATACCATGAAAATCTTGTTAGACATTATTGCTTGAAGTAATGATTCTGCCGAGGAAGGGATTTAACTCATGACCTGCAATTGCATCCAAACATCCTCTTTGTATTTTTAATTCTTTGATTCACTTAGGAAGCGCTTGGTTCAAAGAGGGGAATGCGAATAGCAAAGGTAAAGGAAATATAATAGAATATAAAGGAATGAAATGGAGATTATCATTATATTTGATAATGTTTGATTTAAGAAAAACACATTAGCCTCCAAAGTGGTGGTGGTGGCTGTGGCTGCTGGTGGTGGTGGCTGCTAGTGGTGGTGGTGGCTACTAGTGGTGGCGATGGTGGCAGTGGTAGTGGTGGTGGTGGCTGCTGCTGCTGGTGGTGGCTGCTGCTGGTGGTGGTGGTAGTGGTGGTGGTGGCGACTATTGGTGATGGTGGTGGCTGGTGGCTAGTGCTGGTGGTGGTGGTGGCTGGTGGTGGTGGTGATGGTGGTGGTGGGTAATCATTATCATTCCCCCCAATTTATTGGGTAATGGGCCATTACCAACTATTGGGTAATGGGTCATTGCATTATAGTCAACCAAGCACCTTTTTTCATTACTGTTAAAACAAAACAGACCTTGATAGATCTTGAGCTCGTGGATCATTATGTATGCCTATGTAATCACAAGCACAATAAAAGACAATCTCTACTACTTATATTTATCAGCGGAATATAAACACAAGTAATAACTAAGAACTTCTTGATCCTCTATGGATCTTTATATTAACTAAAACTGAATTTTCCAATCGGTACATAACTCATTCTAATGTGTTCCTTTTATAGACAAGGAACCCTAAACAATATCGCTAAACCGTTTCCCAAGAAACGTATAATCATAAAACTAAATAAGATATACAATCACTTCCTAATAAAGCTCATGTATATCCACACTAAATAAACTAAACACGGAATAAACAGTTCCGCAGAAACAGACTAATAACTAATATACTTTAGTAGATTATGTCTTCGGCAGAATCAACTCTTCTTCAGTAGAAACACTTCGGCATTAAGTTCAGCATAATCCAGACTTCACATAATTCCCAACAATCCTCCCCTAAACTGGAATTTGACTTGGTTAAGTTCCAGTTTCCTGATATATCTTGAACAAACATAGCTCCAGAGGATTGTATACGAACAGCAACAGCAAAGAAGCCAAAGAAGAACATCTCTATGATGAAGAAACTCTGAAACACCATATCTTTGCAGTAACAAATGACAATAGATACATCAAAACAGATTAGTTTCATACTATTCTCATCACATCCAGGTGTGTGAACTCCTGTGAGAGGTGAATCATCAAAAATAAATGGATTTGATGTCTCTTTACCAATAGCCATCACTACTGGAGTAGCCATATGTTTAAGTTCGTAAACTATGGTACACTGATAACCATCTGATTTATTGGCAAACCAGCAACCATATAAACGGATTTGAAATGTCTTTACCTGTAGCCGTTTGCTCAGGACTAGTCAATTCTTAGAATTGGTGAATTGATAACCAAATATGGAATGCCACTGCCTTTACCACAAGCCATATACATGTGGGCTAGTCAATTCTTGGATTCCAAAAAGGAATAGACCATGGTGAATTGAAAACCATACAACACTCAGCAATGAAGCAAAGGTGGTTGCATACCCTATGATTTTTAGCAAACCATTACAGCTATCAACAGATTTGATGTGTCTTTACCAAAGCTGTACCCTTTGGACTAGCTAACTCTTTAATATACACAAGGTATATCTGGTGAGTCAAGAACCAAGAAAAGTATACAACAAACAAACCTGCAGAAAAAGTTAGATAAAACCAAAAACATTTTTTTTTTTTTTTTTTTAACTAATAAATAAAGAAAAATTACAAAAGATACAAAATAATACAATCAAGATGAACCTTAATGAGATAGAAGCTGATTTTTAATCAAACTAACACATTGAAAAGCATGAAGTTCATCATTGCCAACAGGATTAGGAGACACTTCCAACTTTTGTCTCAGCAACCTTTCCATAAAAATATCCGATAAAGGATAGAGCTTATCCGAAAGCATACACAAAATCATTCCACATGTTGTCTGAACCACATGAACACAAGGCAGAGGATAAAATCGCCAACTCTCAATCTCCCACTTATGAGAATTCTTCCAAATAGAATACCCTTTACCCTTTGGAGAAAAAGAATCAAACATAACCTGAAGATCACCCAACAAATATAAACCAGAACCAGTTGCTTGATGAAACTTATAATACTGAATGACATGTTCATACAGCATCTTCAAATCATGTCTAGTTACCAAATGAAGAATATCCTTCAAGAAGTTGAACTCAAGAAAAGTATTATCCAGCCTATAAACAGTATTAAGCTTTCCAGCCTTCCAATTCACCAATACCACATGAGTACCTTCAGGAAAAGCTTCAATAGATCCAACTTCAATAAAGGTAGATTCATCAGCCTTAAGATCTAACTCAGTATTCCTTGAAGCATGTTTCTTAGCCAATCTATCAGAACTCCTTGTAACCAATCTCTGCTGCTCCATACCAACAATGTTATCAGTATCAAGCTGTAGATCATTGTCCTGACACATAGGATCACTCAACTTCTCACTAGACAACATTTCAGAAGAAACCAAAGAATTTCAGCAGCAATAACCACATCAGTAGAAGGATTAGCTTCAGTAGTTGTGTCAGAAGTAACAACTGAAGAGACCACCACAGGCAAAACAGTTTCAAAATTATCCACAATTTCAACTGTTTTCTGTCTCTTAGCCGTAGGAACATCAGACATTAAATCAATGCTTTCCAATTGAGAAGAAGTAGAACCAGAAGAAGAAAACTTCATAACCAAATTATATTGTCTAATTAAAGCATCATCAGACAAAGTACAGATTTGCTTCATAGACATACCAGAATTATACATAGCAGAATTCTTCACAACTCTTCTCATATAATTCCTCTTCTGAGCAACAGTCATAGGTTTTTCTCTTTTGGCTTTATTTCTTTGATCAATAAGAGCTCTTCTCTTTGCAGCAGATTCTTGCTTCCTTTGATTACCAAGTTCCACCATTTTATCCAAAAAATTCTCATCATTAAAAGATTCTCCTAATATAAGTTTTGCAAGATTTGGATCAGATACCCCTTGAGAAATATAACCATCCCATTGATCATCAGTAATCGTAGGAAAGAATGCATCAAGCTCTAATTGCCTTTCAGGAGACAAATTAGAAGTATACTGATCTTGAAGAAATTTAGCCACAATACGACTCTTCTGCATATTTTCATAATCAGCAAACAATCTAGCCTGAGCTTGATTTTGTTCTTCAGTTACAATTCCTGAAGTCAGCATATCATCAATCACAGGGTCCTGTACTTTCTCAGAAGATATCTTAGTAGAACCAATTTCAGCAGAACCAATATGAGCTTCAGAACCAATGTGAGCTTCAGAAACAATGTGAGCTTCAGAAGAAACAATCAACCCCACATCAGAAGAAACAGGTTGAGACAATTCCTCAACAGGTGTAGAGAAAACTTCAGATGAATCATTCAACTTATACATTCTCCCAGCAATAAAAACCTCTTCATCAGCTGCTGAAGGTGAAACATTTGGTTGTTCTTGTATAGACGAAGTTTGACCATGATCAGAAGCAACCTCCTCAACTAGATCATCAGCAGATGCATCAACCATATGTGACTCCTTTGAAGTGTCAGCAGACACCTTATTCACATATTGTCTTCTTCTTTTGCTAGTATATAAAATAGGCTCCTTGCGCCTTGAAGTTTTAGCAATAGGAGAAGAAACATCAGATGTAAGTGCTACATCAGCCAAAATTCCAAGGGATGCATGAATATTCTCTTCGTCCTCCTCCTCAGAAGAAACCAAACTTCTCTTTTTAACCTTCTGACTTAGTAATTCCTCCAAGTGCTCAACTTTAGTCTCCAATTCCACAATCTTATTACCAAGAATAGACTTGGTTTCTGCAAGTTCTTTCTTAAGACCAGTCACCTCACCTGTGAGCTTGTTCATCAGAGCATATAATGAGGTAAGTGAAATAGGATCCTCATCAGTATCAACTGATTGATCAGTTGGAATAGGAACTTCATTAGACTGTTCAGTAGTAACATTAACCTGATCAACATTAGAACAACCTTCACCAACTTGAATCCTAACAGGACTAGGTGAAGGCAATCTATCATCATCAACCTGAACTTCATCAATATTAAGCTGAACCTCATCAATATTAAGATGAACCTCATCAATATGAACTTGTACCTCATCTGTAGAAACATGTGCAGGTGATTGACTAGGACATGGTCTAGGTGAAGGTATAGATGCCTCAGCAACAATAGAAGGACCCTCATCACCATCTACTGAAAGATTTCCATCAGTAGGATTGGAAGAAGGTAAAACAACATTAACCTCATTATCAGTCTCATTCTCCTGAGGTAACATGGCAGCTAACAAAGGAAAATGTGTTCCCTCAAATTTAGTTCTCATCGTGGCAAATAACTTAGGAGTCAAAACACTTATGGGATGAAAAGCTTGGGTTTGTGTAGAAACATTCAATATCATCTGTAAGAACCTAGGGTACATCAAAAACTTACCCTTTTTCCTTGTTATATTTTCCACCATATTATCAAAGATAAACTTAGAAAAATTATAAGTCAAACCCTTAGATAAACAAACAATACCACATCCCATTTGTGTTGAAAACTGATCCCATCCTCCAGACTTATTGCTCATACACTGGAGCAACGTATGAACCAAGAACCTCCACATAGGACAAAGCTTATTTTTTAACCACATATCAGTCCTCGTACTTTGATATCCAATAGCTCTAAGCCCTTCAAGTACCATCGTAGAATCAGAATGATAAACTCCATTCTCATCATCCAAGCGAAGTTGTCTTCTGATCAGTGCCTCTGTCACCATATACTCTGTTCCATTAACACTTGCAACTATCTCAGTATCACTTCTTCTTTCTGCCGACGCCCAGAATTGAGTAATCAAGGTTTCATATATAGCATTTGGAGAATGCGTTAATGCATACTGAATCTTTGATCTTTGTAAGAATGAAATCATCGGCCTGTACAACTCATCTCCTCGAGCAGTTCCAAGAAAAGCAACCTTATTATGATCATGTTTAAATTGAAGCGCCATGAGATATTTTGAAGATTAGGGTTATGATTTTGCACAAAAGGAAGTGTTTTTAATGAGAGTAATAATCGAATCACTTAATATGGAGCGAAAATATGCCGGTAGAGAATAAATAGAAATTTCCCAATTTTGGTCAAAGTTGACCAAAGATGACGTGGATTTCTAGTTTTACTCGGATTCACTTATAACTTCGGTAGAAACGGAAACCATTCTGCTGAAGTAGAACAATCAGCAGAAACAGAATACTTCTTCAAGAAGCTTCAGTAAATATCTTTTTACTGTTTCACCGACACACATTAATTCTCTTACCACTTGAACCCGTCTATAAAACAATCCCAATGCACACAGACTTTTTCATCAAAAATCCCCAAATAATATTTCAAACCCTAATTCCGCCAATACTTCAAAATTAACCATAATCAACATGAGTACCATACCTGAGATCATAGATCTCACAACAACATCCTCATCATCATCATCCTCATCTAGTGAAGATACCAATCCATGGTTTCATTACTTTCCAAAACCATATCCACTACCAAAGAAATCACCCTTCCTCTCTTCATCAGAAGATGAAAGTGTGGGAAATTCAAGCAAATCTGCTGATGATTCTGATGACTCCTATAAGGAGGGAACATCTTACTCCCAACCTCCAGCACCTCAGCCTCAATGTAGGCCTCGAGCCAGGAATCCACCACTTCCTGTGGGTAGAAAGGTGGTGCTTGGTCTCTTGGCATCATGTTTTGGTGCATCATCACATATTGTATCGAGGAATGGAAAAAGGAAAATGATGTAAGTTGTTGTATGATGAAAAGAGTAGATGATGCACAAAAGAAAATCTTTCCTTCTCATCTCTCTACCACAATCAGCTTCAGCTTCTTCGTTTTCATCAATCCATCCTCTCCATTTTGATCCTTAGCATCTTCATCAAATAAATCTTGCAGCACCAGTCATTGAGAAAGAACAAATGGGTGGTTATGCAGGACTTCACAGATGCATATCCAGCAATTAGTGTGAAAAATGTGAGCAGTCATACTCATCGTGCTCATCTTCACTGCAATTTAGATGTTGGAATGGATGATATGTAATAGATTAGGACTATTAGATCATGTAGATTCTTTTGATGTTGCTAGTACTCTGTAAGCTGTAAACTGTTTCTTGAATGAATGAATTATCAATTTGTTTCAGTACTTCTTTTGATTGAATCATATAACTTCAGTACTTCAACTTCAGAGGAAACAAATGACACTTCAGCACTATCAACTCAGTAGAAACAAGCTTTAGCACTTCAAACCAAATCTCAACTGAACAGAACAGAACAAACACTCTGCAAACACAAAACAAACACAGAGAAACACACAAACCAAACACAGAGAAACACACAAAGATTACATTAGCAGGTTAGAGTTAGTTAAAATCAACCAAATATACAAAATTACATAGCAAAATGCAAAGTTATATACACAAATCCTCCCCTGAGGCATATGCCTCCCCTGAGGCCTATGCCTCCCCTTAAACTTTGCAGTTAAGGGTTAAGCATGCCAATATGGACCACAAGGTGTTGAAACCTTGGTCCTTCAAAAGCCTTGGTTAACAAATCTGCCACATTATCATCAGTATGAATTTTGACCACATTTATCAAATTTTTATCATATGCATCTCTTATAAAGTGGTGCCTGATTTCAATATGTTTTGTTCGACTGTGAAAAACTGGATTTTTAACAATGCATATGGTACTTTGATTATCAATAAAAATTGTTGTGTTCATGAAATTGTACCCATAATCCAACAACTGATTTTGTATCCAAAGAACCTGTCCACAGCAATTTGCAGCAGCAACATACTCTGCTTCAGTAGATGAGGTAGCCACAATAGTTTGTTTCTTGCATTGCCAAGAAATCAATCTCTTTCCAAGGAATTGGCAACCTCCAGTGGTGGACCTCCTATCCAGATTAGCACCAGCATAATCACTATCACTATAAGCTTCCAACTTAAAAGGAGACTCTTTTGGGTACCAAAGACCTAGAAAAGGTTGGCCTTTGAGGTACTTAAAGATCTTCTTAACAGAATTGAGATGGGAAGTCAGTGGAGTAACTTGATGTCATGAACAAACACTCACAGCAAAAGTAATATCAGGCCTGGAAGCTGTTAAATACATCAAAGACCCAATCATAGACCTGTACATATGAACATTCACAGGTGGATCAGCCTCATTATTGGTCTTTGTCTTTGGAGCTTCATAAGGTGTAGTGGCAGTCCTCACACCCTCCATACCAAATTTCTTCAAGATGTCCCTCACATATTTGTCCTGACTGATAAAAATACCATCAGGTTTCTGCTGAACTTGAAGACCCAAAAAGAAAGTCATCTCTCCCATTGCACTCATCTGAAACTCTCCCTTCATAAGCTCCTCAAACTCCCTGCACCAAGCTTCCTTTGTGGATCCAAAAATAATGTCATCCACATACACTTGCACAAGAATTATGTCAATGGAATTCTTCTTTAGGAAAAGAGTCTTATCAATTGCACCTCGTCTGTAACCATGCTTCAGCAGAAATGTAGAGAGCCTAGCATACCAGGCTCTGGGTGCCTGATGTAGTCCATAGAGAGCTTTGACCACCTTATAAACATGATTAGGATGATCTGGATCTTCAAATCCTTTAGGTTGAGTGACATACACCTCCTCTTCAATTTCTCCATACAAGAAGGCTCCTTTAACATCCATTTGATAGACCATAAAGCCCATATAGGATGCATAAGCTAAGAAAATCCGTATAGCCTCAACTCTTGCCACTGGTGCAAACACTTCATCATAATCGATCCCCTTCTTTTGTCTATACCCCTGTGCAACTAATCTAGCTTTGTTCTTAATGACAACACCCCGAGCATCTCTCTTATTCTTCAGAATCCATTTAGTCCCAATAGCATACTTACCATCAGGTAGTGGTACCAATATCCAAACTTGATGATTTTGAAATTGTTGCATCTCATCCTGCATTGCTTCAAGCCAACTTGAGTCTTCAAGAGCCTGCGTAACACTGGTTGGTTCCACTTGTGAGAGAAAACAAGCAAACAGACAATGTTGATAGTCTGTGTGATTGTCTCTCTGCTGATTGGAGACATAAGAGATAAAAGCCACCTGACCATATTTAGAACGCGCCATAGTACCTCTTGTTCTAACAGGTGCATTAGGATCACCAATAATATTAGACTATGGATGAACATTGTTGATCCTTGTAGTAGTGGTGGTGTTGACATCAATGGAGGAATCAAGATTAGTCACAGTGGGTTCAAAGTCAGTATCATAGGAAGGTGTGTTGAAGATGCCTGCTTTAGGTTGATGATGACCAAGATCTGAAGGTTTTGGAAACCTTGTATAAGGTTCTCCAAGGTCTGTTGACACTCTAGTAGAAATAGGAGTAGTGTCAACATGTCTTTCAGCCGAATTGGAGAGGTGAGGAGAAACATAACTACCTTCAGCAGAATTGAACTTTCCACTGATTGCTTCACTTGTACTATTATCAACATTCCTCTCAGCATCTAAATTGGCTGCATACTCTTGTTTCTTCAGTCTAGCAAGGTCCTCAGCATAATAGTATTCATCTTCACCCACATCAGTATAATCTTTAGAAGTGTTACCAACAAAATTGTTAGGAGAGAAGGAAGGTACTACAATGGGTTGTTCATCATCATCAGACCCACTGTCAGAATGAGCTTTCAAAGTTTCTGCACTGGTAGTTGGAGATGCTTCAGAATCTGCATTTTGGTTAGCCATATGTCTAGCATAACCCAAGTAATCAGTCAAGTAATCAAGATCAAATGACCAAACATGACCCTGTCCTTGAACATTAGGCTTGTCTTCAAGATACCTCAGATTTAATGTCTCCTCAATCTTCTTAGCAGATACATTGTAAACCCTGTATGCCTTACTATGAGCAGAATACCCCACAATGTAACCATCATCAGCTTTCTCATCAAATTTGCCCAAAGGATCACTGGTATTCAAAATTGTCACTTGGCAGCCAAACGGTTTAAGGTAATGAATAACAGGAACTTTTCCAAAAAGAAGTTCATATGGTGTTTTAAGGTGTGGCCTAGTAATGGACACTCTATTCAGAACATAACAAGCTGTACCAACAGCCTCAGTCCAAAACATGGTAGGAAGTTTAGAGTCTGCGAGCATTGATCTTGCAGCCTCTATTAAGGTTCTATTTTTTCTTTCTGCCACCCCATTTTGTTGATGGGTTCTTGGAGTGCTATAGTCCCTTTTGATTCCCTTTAACCTGCAGAGTTCTATTAGAATGACATTTTTGAATTCTGTACCATTATCACACCTAATTCCTTTCACCTTTTTGTTCAACTGATTCTCAATAAGGGTAATGAAGTCTTTCAATACTTCAGATGTTTCATCTTTGGTCCTTAGAAAGAATACCCAACAAAATTTGCTATAACCATCAGTGATCACCAGACAAAAATATTTATGATCAATGCTTCTCACTTTAGTTGGACCAAACAGATCCATATGAAGCAGCTGAAGAGGTGCAGAAATAATGGTTACTGCTGTAACAGGAACACCTTTGTATGAGGCTCTGTGCTGCTTTCCTTTGTTGCATGCAACACAGTTATGATCATTGGTGAATACTTTGGCAGGAAGACCTTGAACAAGGCCCAGTTTTGAAAGCTGGTTAATGGTCTTAAAATTGACATGGGCCATCCTTCTGTGCCATTTGGTGGACTCATCCACAGATGCTTTAGCCACCAAACATGTTAAGTCACCTGCTGGTTGGACATTAGTTAAGTTGAATGTATAAAGATTGTGACTGCGAGGAACCTTCAGCAGAATTGAAGTTTCTTCTGGGAGTTTGAAGTCTTTAGACAGCACAAGACATTCATCCTCTGTGAAGAGTACTTTGTTCTTAGTGTCACAGATTTGTGAGACTGAAAACAAATTAAAGTGTTGAAGTTCCTTTACATAATAAACATTCTCAAAGTCCAGCTGAGGTGTTTTGATGGTCTCTTTTCCTGTAATTCGTCCATCACTTCCTCCAAAGGTTACATTGCCTCCTCCTTCAATAGGTACAAAGTTATGCATCATGTCCCTGTTTCCTGACATACTTCTAGAACAACCACTGTCAACAATTCCAACATCTTTATGCTTAAGGGGATGATCCTACAACAACAACAAAAAATATACAGAGAATTAGTACACCATGGAGGCTCAAGTCATTGCTGACTTGAACCTGCCTTGTGGATCATATGAGTCGTGCCATGTATTAGTATAAGATCCACTATTGTTCTTGGGTTTCCAATGAAACTTAGGTCCCTGTTTATTCCAAGAACAACCTGCTGAGGTCTTGACAGCAGTGTCCCAGTACCCTCTCCCATCAGTCATCGGGTTAACACATCTAGGCCAATAACCATTTTTAAAATATTCACTGGTTGGTTGAACATATGGTTTGACAACTGGTTTCCTCCAAGAAAAAGGAGTATTATAAATTGTATTTTGTGGAACATAAGGTGGTATTTCATTCACATTTGTCCACATTGGTCTAGATTTCCTAGAATCACCACACCTACTCATCCTTTGCTCATGATAATCACAATCCTTAATTAAATGAGATTTACTTCCACACACAAAACATTTCTTCTGATTAGAAGATTTATTTAAACCAAAAGAAGTATTCTTACAAGCAGAAGTATTCAAACCAAAACTATGAAAAGAATTGTTTTTAACAGTACTATTATGCAAAGAATTAAAATGCAAGTCTTCAGAGGCAACTGTCTTGGAAGTGGATTCCTTGGCAGCAACTATGACATGCTTATTGGTAGTCTTGGGTGCAGGCAAGGGTGAAGACTTGGGAAGGGCAGGCTTGGGAAGGTCAGACTTGTCATTTGAATCACACTCTGTGGACCCTTGCTTGGAGGACTTGTCACTGTTATCACAAGAGACAAAGTCATTAGAAGAAGTATTAGGGTCTGGCATGTCTCTTGACTTTTTGCCATACAGATGGTGTGAGCCATCAAAGTCTTTAAGAGTGGAAAGGTCAATGGGCATATGCTCACCTCTAATTGGTCCACGTACAGCATGTAGGTCACCTTCTTTCACAAAATTAGCTAGGCCTGCTGATGTAGATTTACGTGTGTCATCCCTAGCTTCTAAGCCTACATATTTCTTAAAGCCTAAAGCCACTGTAGAATTGGGAGCTTGAATACTATAAATGAGACTAGCCAACTTATTACCATTCATCATCCATTCATTATTCCTAGCAATTTCCTCCTTAAGTTTCTCCTTAAGCTCTAGATTTTCTGACTCTACATCTGCTCTTAACTTCTCAGACCATTTTAATTCATTTGTAGCACATTCGAGATCTCTTTCTAAAACACCTATTTTCTCATCATAAGCTATTTCATTCTTCTGAAACCAAACTTTTTTGTCTTTCTAGTGTTTTTAAAGCCTGTTTATAAGCTTCTACTTCCACATAGCATTCATTATATTTAGGTTCCATAATATCATAAGCTTGTTTGAGTTCATTATAACGCTCACTACAACCAAACACACAGTTTTGTACCTGAGAGATGCCCATCAAGGCAATCTGATCATGCCTATCCTCTGAAGTACAGCTTGCAATCAACCCAACATTATCAGGACCATCATTATCAGCCTCCTCATGTTGCTTCCAGTCCACATTGCTATCAAGAGTGACCAAGGCAGTTGATCCCTTTGAAGTTCCTCCCTCCTTCTGATACTGCTGATAAGTAGAGTATCTTGTCTCATCACCAGCTTTCCTGTCTTTGCATTCTCTAGAAAAGTGACCCATCTGTTGACATGTGAAGCATTTAGCCTTCCTTTTGTCAAACCTTGCTGGATCGCGTCCTTTGAATCCAAACCTTCTGCCAGCTTTGCGTTCAAAGGTCTTGATATCCATGGAAAGCATGGCCACTTGCCACCTCAGCTTCATCTCTTCCATCTCAAGCGGGTCCACCTGATCAAAATCCTCATAAGCCAGTTCCTGTTGAGGATCATAATCAGCAAAGAAGGAGCCAAGTACATCTTCCATAATGTTGCTTGATTTAGATTGAGAACTTGATGAAGGAGCAGCATTAGATGATGATGGATATGGGCTTGGACCATAGCTAGACTTTGGAGTAGAGGCTCCAACAAATGCAGTATGACTAGCAGTAGAAGATGATCGAAAAGGGCTTCTAACATCATGTTCAAGAGCTTTAAGTTTGTTATACAGCTCATCAAAGGTCATCATGTCCAAACCACCTTTAGCTTTTAAAGCTATGCTTACATGTAGCCAGGATGAAGGTAATGACCTCAGAAACTTAGAGTTACAGTCATCATTATCCGGCTTTGCCTGTAGCTGATTCAACTGACTTAAGATCTTGTGAAACTTATCATAGCCCTTGTGAATTCCTTCCTCTTCAGAGATTTGAAAGTCCTGAAACTGTTGTCTAAGCATGGACTTCTTTAGTCTCCTAGACTCCTCATTCCCACCGAACTTCGCCTTAATAGCTAACCATATATCCTTAGCATCTTGCATGAAGTGAAAATCACTCAAGTGATCCTCAGGAATAGCTTGCAGAAGAATAGTTCTGACCTTTGTTTCTCTCTGAACTGCCAGCAACTCTTCAGCAGTTTTGGGAGGAACATTCATCATATTACCAGCAGCATCCGTGGTAGTTCTCTTCAAACTGTTCCCCTTCATAATTATCTGCCATAGATTCCAATCAATGTTGGAGATCCAGTTCTGCATCTTCATAGCCCAAAGATCATATTCCTCCCTTTTAAGGTAAGGAAACTTAGCATTGCTATTAGAGAGACTTAGTTGTTGCAGATGGGTGGAGTTTTGGTTGTTGGTGAGTTCAGTATCAACATCTGAACCAGGCATGATGATTTTGTTATGGTTGTATGGGTGTTTAGACAAAGCTTGTCCTTAGTATCGTAGAGACTCTCACGAGGCTCTGATACCACTTGTTAAAACAAAACAGACCTTGATAGATCTTGAGCTCGTGGATCGTTATGTATGCCTATGTAATCACAAGCACAATAAAAGACAATCTCTACTACTTATATTTATCAGCGGAATATAAACACAAGTAATAACTAAGAACTTCTTGATCCTCTATGGATCTTTATATTAACTAAAACTGAATTTTCCAATCGGTACATAACTCATTCTAATGTGTTCCTTTTATAGACAAGGAACCCTAAACAATATCGCTAAACCGTTTCCCAAGAAACGTATAATCATAAAACTAAATAAGATATACAATCACTTCCTAATAAAGCTCATGTATATCCACACTAAATAAACTAAACACGGAATAAACAGTTCCGCAGAAACAGACTAATAACTAATATACTTCAGTAGATTATGTCTTCGGCAGAATCAACTCTTCTTCAGTAGAAACACTTCGGCATTAAGTTCAGCATAATCCAGACTTCACATAATTCCCAACAATTACCTTACACATTCCTTACCCCCATAACCCCCTACCAAGCATGCCCTTAGTATTTTATGTTTCTGAAGGGATGAGACGGAGCTAAACCAGCTTGCTATGTTTAGGGAGTCACACGCTCTTCTTCCTGGAGTCCAAGCGCATATAGAGTTTGCCAGACCTTCAGTTTCACATGACATGTCTGTTGCGGTTTAGGTGTCCCAGGAAGGGTGAATATAATCAATAGCAAACCAATCCCTGATACAGGTTACCGGATATCACTTGGAATCGTGTAATCACTTTCCAAATTAAACTATTCGACCCTAATGCATGGGTATCACGAATATCTACTTGGGATAAGACCAAATGTTTGTTAGTGATTTAGGCACAAATCAATAACCTTGCGCTTTCAAGTGTTTATGTTTTCTGTGTACGCCTTCATGCATAAACTAACTTCCTATTTATAGGAAAAATACTCATAGCTAGTCAAATGAAATTATGAGGACTAATTGGCCCATTAATCGCCTCATAATCATCCCCATTATAGCTAATAATGGTTACATGACCAATTAAACGTGTCCTTAAGCAGTTGTAACTGCCACTTGAATAGGTCAAAACCATTACAAGTTGATTACAATTTAGTGATGAGCAAGTCCCTGAGAGGGTTGCTCACTGAGTGTGTTCACTCAGAAGTTCACTCACTGATGACATGAACTATCTGATGACACCACTCCCTGATGAGATCCATTAGCTTATTCCTCAAAGATCACAAAGCTAAACTCATCAACCTGATGAATACCGTTCTTAGTCTACTCACTGAAGTGTAAACTCCCTGTACTTCATCAAAGACCGAATCATACTTTACTACTATAAGAGTCAGGGTGTTGAGGGACCTTATGGGTGTACACTCCGTACCTTTTAACCTATTACAAGGTGTGAACTAATCCCATAAGTGCACTAAATTTTCCAACAATCCTCCCCAAATTTAGCTCA
Source organism: Chrysanthemum seticuspe (assembly GCA_019973895.1). Taxonomy (NCBI): domain Eukaryota; kingdom Viridiplantae; phylum Streptophyta; class Magnoliopsida; order Asterales; family Asteraceae; genus Chrysanthemum; species Chrysanthemum seticuspe. The sequence continues at coordinate 39,908,200 of BPTQ01000009.1, forward strand.
CTTCCTTTGCATGAAAAATAACCATTAAACAAAACATGTGCATAAACGAAAATATCATGAGGATTGAATTTCCATCTTAGTACATTACACGTTCATTTATTCAAGAATTAGGGTGTTCTAAGAATTGAACCCTTCAACCCATTTGAATACCCGAAGATAAAATACACACAAGTTTTCAAACACTTAAAGGCTCCTGACACTATTCAAGCCATGTGTCCATATCCAAATTCATAAATGTTGTAACAGCCAAAGTCCAAAGCTCCCTGAAGCGGCAAAACTTCAAAATTCACATAGGTGGTTCCTATTTACTCATGCTCTTGCCAAGCACTTTTCAAATGAAAATTAACCATTAAGAAGTAAAGGCTTCATCCTCCTTTTCCAGCAGGTTCTGAGCACAACCTTGGGATGTATAATAAAACATGTGCTCCAGTTTATTGAATGTTTAGCTTTCAACATTGAACTTAGCTCCCAAGTTTCCTCAGGAGGGAGTTGGGTGTCTTAGCATTCAGTGACTAAGTTGGACTTAAACCCATCCCTTTAGCAGACTTTATAACCAAGTCTCTAGCCAAACCCTTCGTCAAGTGATCAGCTAAATTTTGTTGAGATCTAACAAACTCTATAGATACCACCCCATTCATGATAAGCTTACGAATCATGCTATGTCTGACACCTAAGTGTCTAGACTTCCCATTGTACATCTGGCTATAAGCCTTTGCCAATGTAGCTGCACTATCACAACGGATAGAATTAGGTGTTATAGGTTTAGGCCACAATTGAATCTCAAGAAGCAAGTTTTTCAACCATTCAGCTTCTTTACCAGCAGCTGCTAAGGCCACAAATTCATTTTCCATTGTTGAACTGGTGATGTAAGTTTTCTTCTTGGATGCCCAAGAAATTGCACCTCCACCAAGTAGGAATACCCAGCCACTGGTAGACGAATTGTCCTCAGTGTTACTGATCCAACTTGCATAAGTGTATCCTTCTAACACCGAAGGATAACCAGTATATGAGAGACTATAATCCATAGTTCTCTTCAGATACTTCAGTACCCTTTGAACTGCTTGCCAGTGATGAGCACTAGGATTGCTAGTATACCTGCTCAGTTTACCCACTGCAAATGCAATATCAAGTCTTGTACAAGTCATGGCATACATCAGGCAGCCAATTACCCTAGAATACTCAAGTTGAGATACAACCTTGCCATTATTAGGCATCAGCTTCTCACAAGTATCCATAGGTGTACTCATTGGAATACAATCAAAGTAATTGAATTTCCTCAACACCTTCTCAATATAATGAGACTGAGAAATAGAAATTATTTTACTTTCATTTTTAATCCTTATACCAAGGATAACATCAGCCTCCCCCATGTCCTTCATGGAGAACCTTAATGACAAAAATTCCTTTGTCAGATTAACCTGATTTTGGTCAGTGCCAAATATCAGCATGTCATCAACATATAGACAAATGATGACTACTTTACCAGATTCATCAAATTTGCTATACACACATTTGTCAGATTGGTTAAGAACATAACCACTAGACAAAATCACTTCATCAAATTTTTTATGCCATTGCTTACGTGCCTGCTTTAGTCCATAAAGAGACTAGTTTACACACCTTGTTTTCATTGCCAGGCATGATGAAGCCCTGAGGTTGGTTCATATAAACCTCCTCATCCAATTCACCATTCAAGAAAGTTGTTTTCACACCCACCTAATGAATAATCAGATTGTGAATTGATGCCAAAGCAATCAGCAATCTTATGGTACTGATACGAGCCACATGGGCATAGGTATCAAAATAGTCTATCCCTGACTTTTTTTAAAGCCCTGAATGACTAGCCTATCCTTGAACTTTTCAATAGTTCTGATTGTATAATAAATTGCACTATCAGGCTTCAATGGTGATCGAAGGTATGAGGGGTGTATGTTCCAGCCAAGACTGTCTTTCACCTGAGAATAAGAAATACGAAGACACTACGTTAAGTGATTACGCAGGGGTTGGACCCTGCGAACCACCTCCGGCGTGAGAGTAAGTATGAGTTATGGTTATTTAAGTGTGTGTAAGTAAAGAGATGAGTGTTGAGTGAGCTTACCATAATTCTCTGCCCGTCCAACCTATTTATAGTGGAATAAATATGGTTTTGGGCACCTCTGCTCAAATGTCGGAGAACATGGGGGTGTCCCATCTTTGTGGGCCGCTAGGGCTTAGTGACCCACGTTCTCAAACTTGGCGGGAAAGCCAGGAAATAGAGGGAGATCGTGGGTTTGACCAAGTCAGGGAGTTCTCCTATCCATTACTCCTTCGTCAACCATACCCCGAAGGGCTTAAGGCTTCGAATGGCGAATTCCCCGTAGGTAACCTTCGTGTGTACGAATGGTTTGACGCCCACGAATATTCAGGAGACCTAACTTGGGCCTTCGTTCAGAAGGGCTTCGACACATCTCGAAGGGGTGTCCGTCGAGCTGTTCGAAGGGTACATCATCAAGCCCCCTAGTCGAAAGTGATGCATATGATCTAGGAGGCATTGCTTTCGACTTCATCATGCGGAAAAAAAAATCAATCGTTCATTGCCAAACTTACCGTAAACAAGATAATCATGATTTAACCTGCGTATTTAATGCTAACTAAACCTTTCAACCACTCGCTAAAGTGATTCCATATCACAAGTGACTCGGTTGACCAAAATAATTTTTTGAAATTTAAAACCCGTTTGAAATCCGGATAAGGATTAATCCAAAGGACACGTGTTCGGTAAAAAAGGGGTAGATAAGGAGTATTTAAGGGAAGGTAGATGAAACCCTAAGAAACTTTACCCTCTTCGCACACCTTTTACACGCAGTAATCCTCTAAGAATCATCGGCTCCGAATCAAAAGGTAAAGTCTTCCTCTTATTTTCTCGTATCCTAGAATAATCATGGATTCAAAATACATAATTAAACAACAAAAATGTACTTTGACCGCTAAAGAGCTGCATGATCATCTTGTTGATTACCCAATACCTCAGGAGTTTAAGGTTATGTTACCCAAATCAAACCAAGGTATTTTTGATGCCCCAGAAGGCTTCTTAGGGCTATATACTCATTCCTTTAGCCATTCAAACCTTAGGATTCCTATCCACCCTCTTATCTTAGAGCTAATGCAGTATTACGAAGTGCATATCTCTAGATTTAACCCATTTGGTTTAGCCAAACTTACCACATTCATAGTTATGTGTAAGGCTTATGGCTATGAACCAACGCTTAAGGTTTTAAGGGGATTTTTCAACCTGTACCCTGGTGGTAATTGGTTGACTTTGGCAAAAAGGCCTGAAGGAGATGTGCCTACTCTTGTTACGAGGGTTTATACCAAAATAAGAGATTGGAAAGGCAGTTTCTTCTATGTACAAAACACCATTATCCCACCCAACTATCCAGCATTGTTGAATAAGGAGTTTATGTTTGATGAAAAACGTTTTAACGACCCCTTACCTTATGAGGTTCAAAGGAATCCATGTTATCAGCGCTTGGCTAGGTATCCTGCGGATGTTCAAGCTTTCCCCGAGCCAATCTTGTACATGGCTGGGATTGCACATAGCTGGGAGGGGTCTTCCAACAAGCCTATTATCATTTATCATGGACAAAGTATGTACCTCCACTTTTATTTAAGTAAGATCAATGTAGCGCTGATATTTATCTCTTCTTGTTCCTTTTTTGCAGAAATGGCGTTTAGGAACTTCATGCATCAAGACTTTGATAAAGACTTGAGCTTTATGTCTGCGGAAAAATCTGAAGAGTCCTATGGTGTTGGTTCACCTTCCACATCTGTCAACAATAACGACGTAGACACTCCTAGACCAGATCCTATTGCCTCAGCACCCCCACAAGCATTGCTGGAGGGTCCTTCTGAATTGGTTGAGAACGTGGCGGATTCGGACGATCCTGCAGATGAGGAAGTTCGAATCACAGGCTCCACTGGTATAGCTGACAGGTTGAAGAGTAGGAAGGGAACAACTGGTAAAGCCATCACATATGCGACCAAGAGGAAGACTCCTCTCCCAACATATGGATCCAGGGCCATGCGACAGAAGAATGTCGAAGGCAAGAAGGTTGTGAAATCTGCCTTTGAATTGCCGGATGATGCTGAGGAGATGCATGGTAGGCTTTTCCCCTTTTAAATTATATAAAATGCTAATTGCAATGACTAACTTTACGCTTATGTATTGTATTGGTTGCAGGCCTTCCTGATACGAAGGAGCTTCCAAATGCCTTGGCCTGCCGCCGAATTGTGGATCATGTCACCCCTCCATCAAAGGGGTTTGCGATCGACACGATAAAAGTGTTGCAAGGCAGGCTGTGTTGGACAACCACTTGAATGGTTGGACCAGGGAATTACTTCGGGCAGTTACAAAGGCTAGGCAAGAGATGGATGTTATGCTGGAGAGGGAGAAGCACAAATATCAGGAGTATGCCAAGCTGGAGGCCAAGTGTGATAAAATTGAGAAGGATATCGAAAAGAATCCACTCATACAAGACATCCGAGATAAGATAGCAGAGTTGACAGCAGAATGTGGCAAACTCAAGTTGGAGGAGGCTAAGGTGGTAAGCTTCACTGGCCAATATGCTGTTTTAGAGGAAAAGTGTGCCAGCTTAGAAGGTGAGAGGGTTAGGCTTGGAGAGCTAGAGGTGAAATTGAGGGAGGAGATTGATGGCCTATAGATGAGGTATAAAATGCTCTAAAAGGACCGTGCTGAGGTCGTGTCAAAGGTAGCCATGGAACTCTATCATAGTGACGAGATGGGAGATGCGATGTGGAAAGTCATCAAGGCAGCTATCTTCCATGGGCGGTGCTTGGCTCTATAGGAGGTGGCTAAAATAGGCAAGCCTGTAGACCTCTCCACAGTTGACTGCTACCGTCCCTCGTTGAAGGCGGAATATGACGATGCGGGAAATGCGTTTGCAACCGCAGAGTACCCCTTTTTGGCTGAAGCTACCAAAGACCCCATGTCACCTTTTGAAAACCTCCTCTCAAAGAAGCCGCGCAAGATCAAGCCTACGACCCCCACAAAGAAGACGGTCTCCACCAAGCCTGCCTCAGCTCTTCCATCCCCAACTTCATCTCCTCAGAAGCCAGAATGAAGGCTGCCCTGTTGGCAGTAATTATGGTTCCAAGGGTAGCATGTACCCTTTTAAGACAATTTAATGTTTCTTTATGATGTTTGTCTATTACTTAAAACAATTTACTGTTTGTGATGCATGGCTTCGGCCAAAGACAATTTGAATGAGGCTCTGGCCTCATATGCAGGTATAAGGGCATTAGCCCTTCTTCTGAATGCCATGGTGTGGAAAGATATCCCCACACACTTAATTATTTTTTGTCTTTTGAACTTCTCTTACGCCATTTTTCCAACGCTTAAATTTTACAACCTAAGGTTAAACAACCTCATTGTGTGTAAATTGCAACACCAAGAATATAATGACCAATTTTGGTCATTGACAGAGGGTCGCGACCCACTCTATCTCAAATCCTTTAAGTAATATGGCTATGTTTTTACTTTCATAAGTTCCATAAAATATTAGGAGAGTTAATGTGAATGTATTGGTAGGCTTAAGTAATGAGGTGTTTGTTACACCGTATGCCTTCCCATTTGACATTGAAACTCATACACGACTTGGCTGAACAAACCTTTGTGTTTAAGAAACGAAGCAAGAGATTTGTGGGAAATTTATTATTCATCATTGAATTGGTAGAGAGGATTACATCATTCTTGAAATTAATACTAAGACAACTACCAATAATGCTTGCTTTCCCATGAGAAGCTTTTAATTACAAGAATGAAAAGTAAAAATACTTCTTAAACATAGAACTTTTGGAGGTTTGTCCCATTCCATGTTCTGTCGATGGGTTTTCCAAGAAGAGTAGCCAACTTGTAGGCTCCATTGGCGTAGGCCTCATCAATGACGTAGGGTCCTTCCCAAGTAGGTCCGAGCTTCCCATGGTATTCTGCTTTGCTTGCACTATTGAGGCGTAGCACATATACCCCAGGCTTGAAAATGGAAGGCCTGACCCTTTTGTTGTAGTAGCCTTCGATTTTATGCTTGTACATGGCTTCTCGGATGGAGGCTATCTCTCTCCTTTCTTCTAACAGATCAAGGTTCTCCATGATCTTTTCATCATTTTAGGAAGCGTCATACGAGGCCAGACGCTATGTGTCCACACTTAGCTCCGAAGGGATTACCGCTTCTGTTCCGTATGTTAGGCTGAAGGGGGTTTTACCATTGCTTGACTTGGGGTGCGTCCTATGAGCCCATAGCACTTGAGGAAGCTCATCCACCCACCCGTGATGACTTTGTCCCAGCCTTTTTTCGATCCCTTTGACAATGTCTCTGTTAGTAACCTCCACTTTTCTGTTACCTTGTGGATGGTAGACGGACGTCCAAGACTGCTTTATATTAAGCCCTTGACAGAAATCGTAGAAGACCCCTTCGGCAAACTGCTTGCCATTATCGGATATGATGATGTGGGGCACTCCAAATCTGCACACAATGTGCTCCCACACAAACTTCTCGATCTGTCTCCCCGTAACGGAGGCTAAAGGTTTAGCCTCCACCCACTTTGTGAAGTAATCAATTGCCACCAATAAGAATTTAACCCCACCAGGAGCCACAGACATAGGTCCTACGATATCAATTCCCCATTGGGAGAAGGGCCACGCGGATGTAACACTTGTCATGTCCTGATTCGGCAGCTTGGGAACGTTTGAATGTATCTGACAAGCTTCACACTTTAGAATGATTTCCGCAGCATCCCTATGTATCAAAGGCCAGTAGTAGCCTAACTTCATTATATTCAAGAAAACTGAATGAGGCCCTGCATGGAGACTACAGGATCCTTCGTGGACTTCCGCGATGATGCTCGAAGCCTGCTTAGGTCTGATACATCTGAGCCAAGGTGATAGAAACGAACTTCTGTACAGGGTTTCTCCCATTAGCCGGTATTGTGGAGACTTAACCCGTATCTTTCTTGCTAGTTTGGGATCCTCGGGGAGAATACCACTTATCAAGTACTCCCTAATGGGAGTCATCCACGTCTCTCCTTCTTCATGAACAACGTCCGTAACCTCTCTACAAATAATGAACCTTTCGGGCAGAATTTCAACTAGTACTTCTTTAGTGAGATGGGCGAAGGCCATAGAGGCTAGCTTACTCAATGCATCTGCCTTCTTTTTTTGATTCCTGCGAACGTGTTGGATGGTGTAGGAATCAAAACTATCTAGCATCTCCCTTGTTTTGTCCAAGTACTCCTTGATGACGGGCTGCCTTGCTTCATAGGAGCTTGTCACCTGGTTTACTACCAATTGAGAATCTACAAAAATGTCAAGAGCTTTGACCTCCCTATCTTTAGCTAATCGAAGGCCTGATAATAGGGCTTCATACTCCGCTTCATTGTTGGTGGCTTCAAACTCAAAATGAAAGGCATATGTATGCTCCTTCCCTTCAGGGCTGACCAACATTAGACCAGCTCCGGAACCGTCGAAGCTTGATGCTTCGTCTGTATATAGCTTCTAGTCGTCTTGCACTTTGATGAGTTTAGCTTTAGGCTCTTCCTATTCTGTGTCCGGTTCGGAAGGTGTTTTTGCCAAGAAATCTGCGAGAATTTGCCCTTTAATAGAGTTTCAACCTTTGAACTATATTTCATGCTCCCCAAGCTCGATAGCCCATCTGGCCACCCTTCCAGACTTTTCAAGCTTCGACAAGATCTGTTTGAGTGGCTTGTCGGTTAAGACTGTGATTGGGTGGGCCTGGAAGTATCGTCGGAGCCTTCTTGCTGCATAGATTAAAGCTAGTATTAGCTTCTCCAATGTTGGGTAGTTAACTTCTGCTCCCGGCAAGACCCTGCTGACAAAGTAAATGGGGATTTTCCTCTTGTCCCATTCTGCCATGAGGAATGCGCTAATGCTTTCCATTGAGGATGCTAAGTACATGAACAACACTTCGCCTTTGATTGGGGCTATAAGTGTTGGAAGGATTTCGATGAACTCCTTCATCTTTTGGAAAATAGCTTCTGCATCCTGTCTCCATTGAAAGGTCTTCTTGTCAACGCAGCCTTTAAGTGTTTTGAAGAACGGTAGGGAACTGTCAGCCCCCTTCGACAAGAATCGACTTAGCGCGGCTAGCTTCCCATTCAAGCTTTGTACATATTTTAGACACTTCGGAGCTTGGAGATCTGTAATTTCTTTGAACTTAGAAGGGTTAGATTTTATCCCTTGCTTTGTAATTAAATGCCCAAGGAATTGCCCTTCTTCGACACCAAAAGAGCATTTCTTAGGATTGAGCTTCATTTTGATCGCTCGAAGTTGGTCGAAGGTCTCTTGGACGTCAAGGAGTAGGTCCTCCTCCGTCTTGCTCTTAATAACCATGTCATCAACGTATGCCTCGATATTTCTGCCTATCTGCTTGTTGAAGGCTTTATCTACGAGTCGTTGGTATGTTGCCCCTGCGTTCTTCAAACCGAAGGGCATCTTTTTGTAATAGTAGACACCTTTGCTTGTGTAGAAGGCTGTCTTTTCCTCGTCCTCCTTTGCCATCTGGATCTGATGATACCCTTTATAGGCATCTAGGAAACACTTCAGTCGGAAGCCTGCTAAGGACTCCACCTTCCAATCAATTTCTAGAAAGGGGAAGCAGTCCTTTGGGCATGCCTTGTTGATGTCAGTAAAGTCAACACACATGCGCCACCCTCCGTCACTCTTCTTTACCATGAGTGGATTGGCCACCCAAGTTTGGTATTTGATTTCCCTTAGAATTCCTGCTTGTGTTAGTTCATCGACCTCCTTGCAGGCGGCAGCGTTTCTTTCGAGGGCTAGGCTCCTTCTTTTCTGTTTCATGGGCTCAATATGTTTGTATTCATTGAGTTTGTGCTCTGTGCCGAAGGGCTTTCCATCAACAAGCAATGTTCTTGGGACTCCTGTCATGTCAGAATATTTCCAAGCAAAAATATCAAGGTTAGTCCGCAACAACTCTGTGAGCTTCGCCTTGAAATTCGCCGGGAGTTTCTTTCCTGTCACCACTGTCTGCTCGGAGTAGCGAGGGTTTACTACGACCCATTCTTTTGCATCCGTACAGCTTAGAATTGCTATCAGAGGCTCCTTTGGCCCTTCCTTGACCTTCTTGACACCATATACTCCCTTATCTGCCCCATAATTAGAATGAACAGTTCCCACTCTGAAGGGATTTTAGAACTTAATGGCAGCGTGTGTGGTGGAAACTACAATGCCCATCTTTTGCATAGCTGTTCTCCCTATTAGCAAATTGTAAGGAGAATCTGACCTGACTATGACGAAGGTGAGCGTTTCCGTGCGAGATAAGGGCCCTTCGCCTATAGTGATTTCCAAAGGTACCTCTCCAAGGGGCCATGAGTGTTCACCGTAGAATCCTACCAAAGGTGTTTTTGAGTCCACCCTCTGCGAGCGTATAGATGGCTTGAGCTTTAGGAAGCAGTGCTTATAGATGATCTCGCAGGAGCTTCCACAATCCATGTATGCTCGGTTTACCTCTCTGTTGGAGACCCATACCTTGATGACCATGGGGTCAGTCGAAGGTGTCTGTCCCAGAATGGACGGGAATGTTAACTCTCCTACACTTCCCAGCTCTCCATCTGCTTCTTTCCGCTTTAAGGTTGGATCATGCCTGTGCACCATCAGTATCAGAGCTTCTGCAGGGGTAGTCTCCTTTTTGTTCCCTTTCCACTCACCCAGCTGAGTGTCGAAGAACTTGTCCTTTCCCTTCTTGATGCCTTTAACCAGATTTGCCAATTGTCCGGATCGTACTGCCTCTTCAATCTGCCTTTTCAGCTCTCTGCAGCTGTTGGTGTCGTGCCCATGGTCTTCGTGAAAGTGGCATTATTTTGACATGTCCCTAGCTTTGCTTTGCGCTAACATCCAAGGTGGTGGGTCGAAGGACTTAGCAGCTTTCTCGGTAGCAAGGATCTCCCTAGGAGATTTGACCAAGTTTGCTAAGAGTCCATGATTCGATCCTTTGTTATAGGGGGTAAAGCGGTCTCTGTTCTTCTTCCTATTCTTAGATCCTTCCCAAAAGGACCCTCTAGAGAACTTGTCGGAGGCTTCTCTTTGCTTGATCGGAGCTCCATTAGCTGCTACTTCCTTGGACTCGATCCAAGTGTAAGTCTTTTCCATCAGTGCCTTGTAAGTGGTGGGAAGGTCGGTGGACAGGAATTCCACCAAGCTTCGAGTTCGTAAGCCATGTACGAAGCCATAAATTCTTTGCTCTTCGTGCAATCCTAGAATTTGCAAAGTTTATCAGTGTACCTTGTGACGAAGGCCCTTGTGCTTTCGCTGTCCCTTTGCTTGATGGTATGCACAGCTAGATGAGTCTTGGTGTACTTCTTCTGTTGGCTGAAGTGTGATCGGAACTTAGCCTTGAGATCATTTAGACTTAAAATGATTCCCACCTTTTGCCCATTCCACCATATTCGTGCAGAGTCTCGGAGAGTGTATGTGTTGGGATTTAGTAAATCCAGTACTTAAAGTGTCGGTTACCTCAAGTATGTATACTTGTTAGAAAGCTCGTAGTCGTAGTAATTCAGTGTTAGTATTTAGATTACTTTGTAACACCATGGAGGACGGACGGGTCTTTACCCACTGTATGCCTGATCCACAGCCTTATAGAGGCGTCTAAGCTTGTACCCTATAAATACCCTTTGCCCTCCAAGCCAAAGGGTTGGAGCTTTCATAATACATTTTTCTTTGTCTCTCTAGGGTTCCCATTCTCTCCCACTTTCTCTCTCTAAACCTATAACCTAACGCCGCCTAACTTATGTGATAAACCAAGATCCTACAAATGGTATCAAGAGCCATGGTTTGATCATCCATCTCTCATGTTCTTGGTTTGATAGTTATTGTTTGGGTTAAGGTTTAGTTTTGTTTTATGCGTAAAAAGGGTGTCTCGTATACGAGTTTTTGAATCCTTAAAGCTTTAAATTTTACACTTTTTAATCCAAGATTCTTATGGGTTAAGGTTTATTGAGTGTTAAACTTTCAGTTTCTTGCAAAAAGGTTCAAACTTTACAAGTTTGTCTTGGTTTTTATGCGTGTTTGGATACGAGTGTACGGTACTACGCGTAAGAGAGAAAGGTGGTTTTGATCCTCAAGCTTTGTTGTTTTGGTGTTTTTAAGGTTGTTTCATCATCATATTCAAGTTTAGTAAAAGGTTTTGATCGAAAAATCGTGTTAGGCAAATTTTGTACTTTCTACGCATAACGAAACCCTAATCCTACGCGTAAGGTATTTGTCACTTGATCTTCATTTCTGGTGGTTACTCAGTGTTCTTCTTGCTTGGATAAGCCTGAAAAACACTTCGACTTTGGATATCTCGTGCACTGTGAAGTGTAAGAGATCTTTGTGGGTAAAACCCAAATTTTACGCATAAGCATAAATCTTACGCGTAACAATTCTTACGCATAAGCTTTTTCTTACGCATAAGCTTGTCTTACGCCTAAGGGAAACTTACGCATAAGGTTCTTACGCCTAAGCTTTGGTTTACGCATAAACTTAAGCCTTTTACCCTAAATACCCTACGCGTAAGCTTGTGTCTACTCGTAAGTTGTAAGTTACGCGTAAACTGCTGTCTACGCGTAAGCACTCATCTACGCATAAGTTCCTATGCATAACGTTGCTTTCTATGCATAAGTTTCTATGCGTACTGTCTACGCATAAGTGTATAAGTTTTACGGTTTATCTCTTGATTTTGTAAAATCCCGTGAAAGAATCTATTTCCCGGTTAAGTCAAAGATTTGTAAAATCCCGTAGAATTTAAACATGTCTTCCGTTGCTGATGATGTGCAAGCTGCAGGATCTGATACTCGTCCTCCCATGCTTGATAGAACTGACTATGAGTCTTGGTCACAAAGAATCATACTATACTGCTTAGGAAAGGAGAATGGGATTAACATCCTTAAGTCAATTGATGAAGGACCTTATCGGGTTGAGACCACAAGAGACATAATTGATACTGCAGCAGATGTGTAACCACCGGTAAATTTCACCTTGTATTAAACTAATATAATATTCTAATAAAAGAATATTTATCTATTTTCTACGTCAATTTTTTTTAAGATAAAGCGTTATCAGTTCGTCGGATTAAGAAAAACCAGCTAATGTGACATAAATTTTCATAAGATAAAATGACTATCTTACCTTTTGACATTTGACTATTTGACTTTTACCGTAACATAAAAGACAATACTGTAACCGATGGCTAACCTATAACTTCCCGAGTTAATTAATTCAAGCTGATTCGAATTAATACTCACTAAACGTTTTTATTCACCTATGTTTATTTAACGAGAGATTATATTTGCTTTTCTTGCGTACCGACATCACATTTGTAATAGTGTAAGTTCAATAATCATTATTCGGAATAAATAGTATCGTTTTTATTTTATTTTTATAAAAACGATCACGAAAATGTATTTTATTCATTATTAATTAAAAACATCAAATCATGGTACCGTGTTTACACTTTAGCTCAACGGGACACGGGTAATAATAATGCAACCGCCCTATCTACCTTATATAAAAAAGAAAAGAAAAGAAGAATATGAGATACTTATCTCTTCTTTCTCTCATCACCGCCTCTCCCTCCTCCTCCCTCTCTCTAGAACCGCCTCACCACTCCTGCTACCATTCGACCATCTCCAACCACCATCATCATCATCAAGGTCAAGGGATCATGTTTATGGGTTTAGTTGTGAGTTTGTTCATGTGCCGCCACCACAACCATCATCACAGCGGCGCCACCATCATCATCGCCACCTCCCTTCCCTCCTTACTCCTTAGTTCTTTGGTATGGTTAATCTTGACCTTGGTTCTTATTACCCTTATTTAAAAACCAAGCAATAAAACAAGTTCTAAAATGATTTGTTATGTTTTCGTGGATGAACAAGGGATCAAAAACGTTTTCATTAATTCGTGTGGTATAATCATTGGTAAAGAGGTGTTTGTTTGATTGAATTGAGTCTCGGGTCGGATGTAAACCTGTGTAGGGTTTCGAGTCAGCCGACCCGTTTGGGTTCAGGATGACCCGTATGGTCATTGTAGTTATAAATTGCTTATGGTTAAGTAGAAAAATGATTTTACTTCATTTGATTTTACGTTATCGTTATTTGGACTTTATTTTGTTGTTCGTGTGTGGGGAACTACACAGACAACAACTTAGCGTGTTTTTGGTTTGTGGGTACACCACAAAAGAAACGACTTGGCTTTTGTTGTTTGGTTACATGGGAACCGTCGAAGCCACACCCGGCTCTGTTTGTTTGGTTCGCGTGGGGAAAACCCCGACACTGCGCGGTCTTGTTTGTGGGAGGAACCCACTAAAGATCGGCTCTTGGTCCTAATTTGTTTGTGGGGACTCCCGACATTATGCTACTTAGTTTGTGGGGAACAACCCCGACCACAACCTGTCTTTATTTGCTTGTTTTGTGTGGGAAACCCACCAAAAGAAAAGTCCGCTATTATCTGTGTTTGGTTTATTCAGTATAGTTTGTTGGGACGACCCAACCACCGACACTTGCTCATTTGGTTTGTGTGGGAATCACAGATCGACAATTTGGTTGGGATACACTACAGATCAACTTGGTTTTTAGTTTTCTTGTTTGGTGGGATATGTCCGACACCACCTGAATCTGAGTTCGTTCTGTATATGTGGGAGCAGCCCAACACCACGACTAGTTTATTTGTTTGTTCGTGTGGGAAGCACCACCGACATGGCTCTCGTCGCTTGTGGGGAGAACCCACAAAGTAACTGAGCTGTTGTTATTATTGGGTGTATGGACACCACAAAAAGGATTGGAACGCATTTGTGACTTGTTAGTTTGGTAAATTATCGAATAGTGTACTAAAGTATTCGGTCAGATTTTCTTGAATTGGTATTCGTTAAATATTGATGTTACTGGTATGCCCAGTAGGACTTGGGTTTGCCCAGCCGACTGAGCTTTGGGATGTGTCCAAATGTAGGCTGGGCTCTGAGTTAAGTTAGTTTGTTTGTGGAGAAATGGTTACTAATATGGTGTGCTTAATTACTTTTGCAAAAACTAGGGAACAAGTAGGTGCTTTTGTATTGTTTAGTAAAATCTTGAACAAAATAACGAACCAAAAATTTATTCCCATTATTCTTGGTTCCAGTTCTAATTGGTATGGTTTCTTGATTCCTCATTCCTCCCTTCCCTCCACCGCTACTACTACCACCGCGGCGACACTACTACCAACACCACCGCCGTGTACTTGTTTGAGTGTTGATTTGGGTATTTGTACTAGGGAACTGGAACTACTACTACTACCACCAACCTCTACCAGCTTACCATCGTCCTCACCACTCCGCCAAGATCTCTCTCCCTCCTCCTCCCTCTCCGCCACTACTCTCTTTCTTCTCTATTCATAGAGTATAAGAAGAAAAGAAAAGAAAAAATATATTCCATCTATCCCGCCAACGTAATAATAATGGGCACAGGGCAACTCGATTTCACATTTGTGCCATGGTACTAAACTACAAAAATTAATTATTACTTATTTTATGTAAAAGCACTAGCAAAAATATTTTTATTTTATTTTTGCTATGATAAATAAGGCTTATTACTAATAACTTGAATGTGATAATGTTTACACTACAGCCATGCGTTCTTTTCGTTTATATTAGAGAGCAATTTATTTGTATCCACTTATTTTTGCAAATCACTCATAATTAAGCTTAGTCGAACTTAATTAATTGAGCCCTTCAATATCCAATCGGTAGCCAATGTCATAACAGAAAATACAATGCCATTTTCAGTTTATCAGTTTACAGTTTTCCATTCTATCAGTAAA
>BPTQ01000009.1:39930825-39997225 GCA_019973895.1 Chrysanthemum seticuspe
CGTACAAAGAGTAAGACTTCTTCCTTCCGTATGTTAACGAGTATCAACCACAAGAAATCAGGAAACCATTCGAAGTGACTTCACTATTTGAACACGGTAAGCCCCAAGTACAACAAATGCTTAAAACTCAAGTCGACTTACAAACCGTATCAGTAGAACTATAAGGAGTATAGTAAGTGGTCGAACACCTTAGAATGCATCATAAGTATTTGTGAGAGAAGTCCAAAGTAGAACTTCACAATTTTAAGTAGTATGTCGACACTAAGAGACAGAAATTACCAGTTAAGTCTTGGGCTCTCTTCGTAGAACTGTAATAGGGTTTGGCGGAATCGAAGACACAACACTAACTAGTCGAACATCTATAGAAAACCTTCTGGGACTTCATACTACAAACTTCGGGACTATAGTCGTAGCTTAGAGAAAAAGAGGAATAGTGAGTCGAGTAGTATTCAGAAACCAGACAGATTGGGTTTCTAGTAACAAGGTAGAACATTGTGGGGTTTTAATTACCAAACGTCGCCTTCATTCACAATGGCCCCATAACGAGCTAACCATGGTGTTGTGTTACATATATTGTTGCCAAATTGAACTCTTTAGCATAAAGCATTTCTAAATACAAATGTAGAAAGTTTTATATATAATATCTTGATGTAAATTTGGGGACCACTTTAATACTTTTATGGGCCTATATTCTATAATATATATTTTGAAAGATGTAAACATAAATCTTTACGAAATACGATTTCTCAAGTTAAACCGTTGTTATATACATTGTGTTGTGGTACCAATCGAGCAATACCCCGGTAACACTTACTTCCGCTGCAAACCATTAATTTTGGGGTGTTACAAGATGGAACAATGATCTTTGGGTTAGACAGACCAAAGACTTATGATGAGCTGAGTGATAAGGAGAAAAAGAGATTCGATGCTGATATCAGGGCTTCAAACATCATACTTCAGGGTCTTCCAAAAGATATCTACAAGCTGATCAATCACAACACAGAAGCTAAGGCGGTTTGGGATAATGTCAAGATGCTTCTCTCGGGTTCTGAATTGACCATTAAAGACAGAGAATCACAGCTGTATGATGAATTTTAACACTTCAAGATGAAACCTGAAGAGAGTGTTTATGAATACTACGTAAGATTCCACAAGCTGGTGAATGATATGAGGAATATCAAGATGACTATGCCAAACATTCAGCTGAACTCAAAATTCGTAAACAACATGAACCCCGAATGGCACAAGTTTATCACTTCAGTGAAGCTTACCAAAGGACTAAAGAACACCAACTATGAGCAATTGTATGCCTTCCTTCTTCAGAATGAGAAACATGCTATGTTTGAAAGAAGGATTCTTGATCAGTTCAAATCTCAACCAGGAGAAACAAGCTCATCAAATGATACAACTGCATTCTTCACCAAAGCATCACAAGTCACACCCACTGGAAATGATAATCACAAGCCCGTTCCTGATTTGGGATATAAGCAACCTAATTATGATGAAGTCATGGAGCACTTTATCAATAAATTGGCTCTTTTGGTTAAACAAAACTTAACCTTCTCTCCACATACCAACAGACTTCACACTAACAATGAGATCAGGACTGCATCCAATCTACACAACCATGCTTTGGTCAGAGATGGAAAGGTTACAGTACAACCAGTTCAAGAAAGGCAGTACGAACAAGGAAGAGGTGGAGCTGGTAGAGGCTATGCTGCAAATCAGAAATGGGGAAGGAATGGAAACCAGGGTCAAGCAAAGCCAATCAAGTGCTACAACTGTGGTGAAGAAGGGCACATTGCTAGGAGCTGTACTCAACCAAAACGCCCTCAAAACGCCGAATACTTCAAGGACAAGATGTTGTTGGTTCAAGCACAAGATAATGGTGTAATGTTGAATGAAGAGGAGCTGTTGTTCTTGTCTGATGGGAATGCTAGAACATATGATGGAGATGTGGACGAACAACCAGTGCATGCTGCTCAGAACAATCCCAACGCCTTTCAAGTTGCAGACTGTGATTCATTTGACTCGGACGTTGATGATGAACCATGTGCACAAACTATCTTCATGGCTAATATCTCTCCAATGACCTCTTCATCTCAACAAGCCAGTCCATCCAAGGAATCCATCATTAAAGAGGTACTCAAACTATATGATGTGGTTGATGAGCAAAAGATTCACCATGAATTACAATCTACTGAAGTCATTGAGTCAGATATTGAAAATATGGGAAATAACAATATTATCCCATATGAACAATATGTGAAACAAGATGACAGTCTTGTTGTCCCTAGTGATGAATCTTCTGCAATTAACAATGAATGCATGCCTGATGAATTCACTGCATTTGTGCCTGATGATTCCTTGACCACTGAGCTCAATACCTATAAGGAACAAGTTGCTATTTATGAACAGCGTGCTAAGTTTGAGTTAACTACCCGTGAGCAGGATATGGATAACCAAATGCGTACAATTATTAGAAAAAGTAATTTTAGAGAAGAAGTATTAAAACAAGAGTTAAACTCCTTACAAGAAAAGCTTTCTAAAACTGCTAAGCAAAAACAAGAACTTCAAGAAAATGTGAAAATGCTTAAGCAAGAATTCAATGCTAAGGAATCAAAACTTTTGAATGATTTTTCCAATCTAAAAACTTTGAAAAACAAACTTGAGAATAAGTTGTACGTACAAGGGAATACCATTCAGACTGCTCACATGATCACTAAGCATAGAGTCTTAAGCGATAAGCATAGCGTTCCCCTTGTTGAGGAACCTAGTCCAGAGGCTATTAAAAAGGCTAGAGCTGCTCATAAGGTAATTTATGATGGTAATGAAATTCTTAAGCCTAGGCAGAAACCTAGTTGCGTTGAGTGCACTGAGGAAGATAAGAAATCAGATGAAGTCACTAGGGAGAAATTGAACAAGAAGCTAGAAAATCCTGAGTGTAAAAAGAATAACATAACGTTCAAACCTCATGATTACACTAAGGAAAACTGGATCTCCTTAAACAAGTTTAAGACTCAGACACTTCTAACTCCTGAACAAGTGTTTTGGAAAATGGATTTAGATAAGCAAAAAGCAGAGAATTTTGTTGTTTCTAACCCTCCCCTTAGGAGATTGCCAAAAGCAACTGTGTATCCTCCTAATACACCAATGAACCTAGTTCCTAGATCTATTGCAACTAATAGCAGGACCTTAATAAGCCTATATGTTGTTTATCAGCTGTTTGTTGATTTTGAGAAAATGTGTAAGAAGAGAATCACACCTACAGGGATAACAGAGGGGGAAAGGGGCTTTGAGCAAACCAAAGAATGTTATTTAACCGAGGTCATGCCTTTCTTCAAACAATTAAAAGGTCAATTTGAAAGTCTTAAAATTGGAATTAATTCTGATATTAAAGAAATGGAAAAGGAATTTGATGCGATGATTGTTGAGGTTAGTGACTATGAGCAAGAACTAAAATATAATGAGATTGAGAGGAAGAACTTGCATACCTTGAATGAGAATCTTATTTCTGAATGTATTGCTCAAGATGTGTTTTACACTGCTACAAATTGTTCCATTAATGCTTCTCAATTTCATGAATTATCTGTTGCTCTGAAAGTCTCCCATGATCGTGTCATTGAGCTTGAAAAGACTAATTATAAACTAAATGAGAAAATTGAACTGGATGATCACGACAATTTGGTTAAACATTTTTCTAAACTAGAGGTTGAGAATTTTAATTTACAACTAAAATATCAACATCTTAAAGAAAATGTCAAAACTTCAAATATCAAGACATCCTCAGATGCTCCAGAGTTTGATGCAGTTTTTTTCAAATTAACAAACATGATGAACAGATTCAAGCTCATTGTAACACGATCAGAAAGTTGAAAGCCCAAATCTCTCAATTAAAGGGTCAAAAGAACAATGTGATTGGCTCCCAAATGCCTCCTCCTTTAGATTCTCAGAATTCTCAAACGTTTCATCTTCAAAACTTAGTAAATGCATTAAAAAAGGAAAACGAAAGTTTTTTTTGAAGAAAATGAAAAGGTTAAACGTCATTTCAATGAGTTATTTGAATCAATAAAAGTCACTCGTAACAAAAACAACGAACAAATAGCTTCATTGCAAAAAGAAATTGAGAATCTAAAGAGTCAGGTAAAAGGGAAAATGCCAATGACAAATGGGGAGAATGGTACTTCAAAGGTGCATGTCTGTAATAAATATGCTTTGACTGTGAAATATGTTCCTCCTCATCTTAGGAATAACAAACTTGCTAGTCAAACATATTTCTCATACCTTAAAGACAGCCTAGAATGTCTCCGTGAGATTGTAGAAGAGGATAAGCTAGAGAAACCACTTGATAATGCAATGGGCCATGCATGCTTATATGCCAAACGATCTCAAGAACTTCTAGAATGCTTAATTACAATATGCCCTAAAACCTTAGGTGAGCAAGTCAATCCCTTAATACCTTGTTTTATGCCTAGTGCCAAGCATACAACTCATTCAACGCTCAAAACCATGAATGTGAACTCTAGTATGCCTTCAAGTAGTTCAGAACCCAGCACATCTAAACAGGAAATGCAAAAAGTAGCAAAACCAACTAATGTTCCCATTCCCTCTACAGGAGTAATCAGTGACATTAAAGCGAGCAGGTCAAAGTCTCAAGGCAATACAAGGAATGATAGGACCTTGCAAGCTAAGAATGTGCATTAGAAAAGAGTAGAAGATCACCCTAGGAACACTATGTTTAAGTTGAATAAAACAAATCGTGTTGATTCTAGTATTAGCTATAAGCGTACTGTAATTAATTCGAATTCTGCTACTATATGCAAACCTTGTAAAGATGTTTGCTTGAATTCTATTACTAATCATGAATGTGGTGTGAATGTTTTATCTAAAACTGTCAAATCTCCAGTTAACATTGTTAAAGCAAAATATCATGCTAAGAAGGCAAAAAGACAAAGGCTAAAGAAAGTTAGAAAACATTGGAAGCCCACAGGAAGAACATTTAGTAAGATAGGTTATCAATGGATACCTGTTGGCCATAAGGTTAATCAGACAATGCCCACTAGAAAATGGATGCCTACTGGTAGAACTATTCCCTTAAGAAGTGAACATACTTTGAATAGGTCAAATACAGACACGAGCACTGCATCTATTCCTAATGATTCTATTGCTTATATTTCTGATGTGGGTGTCCCAATCACTGTTACTAACAATATGGAACCCATTCTTACATGGGGATCCCAATTATCCAGTTATCCATTCTTGTCTGTGTTCAACTGCAGATCGTTCAAATCATTCTGTGGTACCTGGACTCAGGCTGTTCCCAGCATATGACTGGAGACCGGTCGCGGCTCATGAACTTCGTGAGCAAATTCATCGGGACAGTTAGATTCGGAAACGACCATTTTGGAGCTATTATGGGTTATGGAGATTATGTGGTTGGAGATAGTGTAATTTCCCGGGTATACTATGTGGAAGGTTTTGGTCATAACTTGTTCTCTGCTGGTCAATTCTGTGATTCCGATCTTGAAGTGGCTTTTAGAAAACATACTTGTTTCGTTAGAGAACTTGATGATGTCGAATTGTTAAGAGGAACTCGTGGTTCAAACCTATTCACCATCTCTATCGAAGACATGATGAAGTCCTCTCCAATCTGCTTGTTGTCAAAGGCTTCGAAAACAAAGTCATGGTTATAGCATCGTCGTCTCAATCACTTGAACTTCGGCACCATTAATAACCTTGCCAGAAAGGATCTTGTCAGAGGCTTACCTAGATTAAAGTATGAAAAAGATCATCTTTGTTCAGCCTGCCAATTGGGAAAAAGCACGAAATATGCCCACAGACCAAAACCCACAAACTATGTAATGGAAGTCCTTCATACCCTTCATATGGATTTGTGCGGACCAATGAGAGTTCAAACGATTAATGGGAAGAAATATATTTTAGTCGTTGTTGATGACTATTCTAGATTTACTTGGGTAAAGTTTTTGAGGACTAAGGATGAAACTCCAGCTGTCATCATCAAACTTATCAAGCAACTTCAGGTTCGTCTTAACAACACGGTTAGAATTGTTTGAACTGACAATGGCACCGAGTTCGTTAACAAAGACTTAAGTCAATTTTATGAAAGTATTGGAATCAATCATCAAAGAAGTGTTCCACGAACTCCTCAACAGAACGGTGTAGTTGAAAGAAGAAATCGAACTCTTGTGGAAGCCGCAAGAACAATGCTAATTTATTCAAAGGTTCCAATGTTTCTATGGGCTGAAGCCATTGCCACTGCTTGCTACACCCAAAATCGATCCCTTATACATACCTTTCATGGAAAAACTCCATATGAACTAGTTCATAAACGAAAACCTGATCTCTCCTACCTTCGTGTGTTTGGTGCCTTGTGCTATCCAACGAATGACGGTCAAGACTTAGGAAAATTAAGAGCAAAGGCAGATATTGGAGTTTTTGTTGGTTATGCACCAAACAAGAAGGGTTACAGAATCTACAACAAGAGAACCCGAAATATCATGGAAACAATTCATGTTACGTTCGATGAGCTGACCGGTCAAATGGCTCATGGACAATCCAGTTCAGGACCCGCACTGCAAAGCAGTCCCATTGGTTCATCCCTTGTACCAAATTCTTCTCCAGCAACTCCATATGTACCTCCATCTGAAGATGATTTAAAGAAATTGTTTGATCCTATGTTTGATGAACTCTATGAGCCAAGTGCTATTGAACTGTCAATTCCCACAGCATAGGCTGCTCATATCCCTGTGAATGAAGTCAATCCTACAGTCTCAATATCGTTAAGTCAAGAAGCGACTGCTGCTGATCACTCAGTCTCATCAACAAATCATCAATCTTCGAATGTACATCATGGAACTGTTTCTGGCACCAATGATGAAGTTAATCCCTTTGCTACTCCCGAAGATGCTCCATTTGAAAACATCTTTGCCCCTGAACCAACATCTGAACCATCTTCATCAGGGGATATTAACTCTGCTACATCAGTCCTTCAACAACAACCACACAAACATCTTAGAAAATGGACACATGACCATCCATTGGATAACATCATTGGGAATCCTTCTCGTCCTGTATCAACTCGAAAACAATTAGCCACTGATGCCTTATGGTGCTTCTTCAACTCAGTACTCTCTAAGATCGAACCAAAAGATGTTAAAACTGCAATGTCTGAGGACAGCTGGTTTAATGCAATGCAAGAAGAAATCCATGAGTTTGATCGTCTAGACGTATGGGAATTAGTACCTGCTCCTGATTGTGCTATGATCATTGCTCTCAAGTGGATCTTCAAAGTGAAGCTTGATGAGCACGGTGATGTTCTGAAAAATAAAACACGGTTAGTGGCTAAAGGTTATCGTCAAGAAGAAGGTATCGACTTTGAGGAATCTTTTGCTTCTGTTGCATGTAACAAAGCCATCAGAATCTTCTTGGCTAATGCTGCTAGCAAAAACATGGTAGTTTATCAGATGGATGTGAAAACCGCCTTTCTTAATGGAGATCTTAAAGAAGTGGTATTCATCAGCTAGCCAGAAGGTTTTGTGAATCCAGAGCATCCTACTCATGTCTATCGCTTGAAAAAGGCCCTTTACGGTTTGAAGCAAGCTCCAAGGGCATGGTATGATACGCTATCGAAATTTCTTCTATCCACCGGATTCAGCAAAGGAGCAGTTGATCCAACATTGTTCACCAGAAAGTCAGGCAAACATTTAATTCACGTTCAAATTTATGTTGATGATATTATTTTCGCCTCGACTGACCCAAATGAATGTGACCGTTTTTCTATGGAGATGCGCTCCAAATTTCAAATGTCAATGATGGGACAAATGTCATTTTTCTTGGGATTACAAATTTCACAAAGTCCCAGAGGCATTTTTATAAATCAATCAAAATACGCTAATGAAATATTAAAGAAATTTGGATTTACCTCAAGTGACCCTGTTGATACTCCTATGGTGGAGCGTACTAAACTAGATGAGGACCACTCAGGGATCATAGTAGATCAAACGAAATATCGTAGTATGATTGGATCCCTGATGTACCTCACAGCCAGCAGACCATACATTTTGTTCGCTGTATGCATGTGTGCTAGATACCAGGCTAAGCCTACCAAAGAGAACCTTGAAGCGGTTAAACGGGTCTTTCGATATCTCCAAGGAACCATTAATATGGGACTTTGGTATTCGAAGGACTCCGGTATGTCACTAACGGCCTATGCAGATGCTGACCATGCAGGATGTCAAGATACACGTCAAAGTACGTCAGGTGGTGCTCAATTTTTGGGTGATAAACTTGTAAACTGGTCTTTAAAGAAACAAATGAGCACTTCCATATCCTCTACAGAGGCTGGATACATAGCCATGTCATCGTGTTGTGCTCAAATCTTATGGATGAGATCCCAACTATCTGACTATGGCTTTGTATTCAACAAAGTTCCTATGTACTGTGATAACAAAAGTGCCATTGCTCTCTGCTGCAACAATGTTCAACACTCTAGAGCAAAGCACATCGACATTCGACATCACTTCATCAGGGAACAAGTTGAAAATGGCGTGGTTGAACTATACTTCGTAAGGACTGAATATCAACTAGCAGACATCTTCACCAAAGCTCTTTCTCGAGAACGCTTTAAGTTTATTCTTCCACGACTAGGCTTAAAGAGCCTTCAACCAGAAACGCTCAAACGTCTTTAGGAAGACGTCGAGGAGTAAAGGTGTTCAACTATATCTATTCTTTGTATATATCTTTTCAAAAACCAAATACAAAAATATAAAACCAACAAAATGAAAATAGAAAAATATAAAACTTTTCAAAATCAATAAAAAATAAAAAAATCTTGAAAATCTTCAAAAAATATTGTTAATATATCATGTTTTTCTTGACGGTTCGATAACATCTACGGACTTTGAGTTCCCACTCAAAGAATGGCACGGGTCTCTAGATGAAGTTCGAATCTTAAAAAAAAAAAAACGAGATGGAGAAAAATATTGGTTTATTGTCATTTCAGACAGTAACCCGCTTTTCAAAGAAAGAACAGAGACATGCTTTATCATATTTTCAAATTTCATGCTCTGATTCTATACACATTACTATCTAATGAAAACTAGTTGTTTTGAAAAATAACTCGGACTCTATTTTTTGATAATCATCTGGACTTAAAAAGTTTATCAAAATATCTATCTCTCAATCAACAACATATGTCGTTGATTGAGGGGGAGAATGATTTCAATTAAATCAAAAAGTTATTTGTCATACAATTATTTTCAAAAGATAATCATGCATGTTTAATCAATGGAGTTTAAAGTCTCTAAATCCGATCCTTATCAGTTAAATCTGGTTGGTATGAAAAGTTTCCCCCCATCGGCTGTGTAGGGTGTACAGGAAGGTGTCCGTATGGCATTTGTTGGTAACTCTGGTTGTGGATAGACCCATTCAGAGGATATGCCCTAAGGGGGTAGCTGGTTCATCCCAGAGTATGGAGGAGGTCCTCCGACACTCGAGACATATGATGGAGGTATCGGAGCCCCCATCCCTTCTCTTCCTAAGTGGGCAGCCAGGAGAGGTGGTAAGTTTACCCCTCCGTTTCCTACCGGGTTGCTTCCTCCGTTGGAGTTCTCACTCCTTCTTTCTCCCTGTGCTCTTTCCCTTCTTTCTGGATCTCCTCTGGGACCTTCTTCAAAACCAACAGTTCTTCCATTGGGTCTCCTTGCGGAAGGAGAACCATTTCGTAGGGCCGAACGCCCCCTGCTAATTGGTCGAGGCCTTTCATCTACCTCGATCTCTTCGTCATATTCCTCACTGGAATACTCCAGTTCCCTTTGCATTTCAGTGTTGCGCACTTGCCTCTTATGAGCCCTTAGCAAGGACTCTAAGGCTTCGAAGTTTGCCTCAATGAAGGCAGGGCTAATTTCTGGACAGGGTTAGCGGAAGTTTAGGCATGATGTATGGGAGTGGTTTCCAAACGAGATCGTGTAGTGAAGGTGGAGGCAGTTATGGGGTGAGATTATCGGTGTTAGTTGTGTTGAGAGGCACCAGGGTAGAGAAACCTGGTGGAGGTGTATCTTCTCTTCCTGGTTCCATGCCGGAAAAGTAGCGTAATCGGTTAGGGTTTCAAGACTTGGTGATTACGAGACTAATAGTAGCGTGTCCCACGGATGGCGCCACTGATTGTACAATAAATTGCACTACCAGGCTTCAATGGTGATCGAATGTATGAGGGGTGTATGTTCCAACCAAGATTGTCTTTCACTTGAGAATAAGAAATACAAAGACACTACGTTAAGTGATTACGCAGGGGTTGGACCCTGCGAACCACCTTCGGCATGAGAGTAAGTATGAGTTATGGTTATTTAAGTGTGTGTAAGTAAAGAGATGAGTGTTGAGTGAGCTCACCATAATTCTCTGCCCGTCCAACCTATTTATAGTGGAAGAAATATGGTTTAGGGCACCTCTGCTCAAATGTCGGAGAACATGGGGGTGTCCCATGTTTGTGGCTAACCGCTAGGGCTTAGTGACCCACGTTCTCAAACTTGGCGGGAAAGCCAGGAAAGAGAGGGAGATCGTGGGTTTGACCAAGTTAGGGAGTTCTCCTATCCGTGACTCCTTCGTCAACCATACCCCGAAGGGCTTAAGGCTTCGAATGGCGAATTCCCCGTAGGTAACCTTCGTGTGTACGAATGGTTTGACGCCCACAAATATTCAGGAGACCTAACTTGGGCCTTCGTTCAGAAAGGCTTCGACACATCCCGAAGGGGTGTCCGTCGAGCTGTTCGGAGGGTACATCATCAAGTTCCATCTACCTTCATTTTCTTTTTGAAAATCCATTTGCAACCCAAAGGTTTGCAACTAGGTGGTAGATCAACCAACACCCAAGTGTTGTTGCCCATGATGGAATCCATCTGATCATTAATTTCTTCTTTCCAGAAAACAATATCTTGGGACTTCATTGCTTCTTAAAATGTCTTGGGATCATCCTCAACAATGAAGCAATAGGAGTATTGGTCCTAGACCTCGTCACTTTTTCCTTCAATTAGGTATAATTGAAACTCAGGTCCAAATGACTTTTAATTCCTGACCCTTTTGCTCTTTCTAAGCATAGGTTCAGGTTGTTGAACCACAACCTCATCAGGACCTCTGATACACCAATGTCTTCAGTCCCATTTAGGATCCTCTGACTTGGTCTAGGGACTGAAGAGAATCTATTCTCATCAAAGATTGCATCCCTTGATTCAGATATGGAGTTAATTGAAACATATTCATTTGTTTCAATAAAATAGAACCTACAAGCCTTGGAATGCTCAGCATATCCAACAAAGATGCATTCAATACCTCTTTCACCCAAAGTTTTCAGCTTTGTATCAGGGAGTCTGAAAACTGCCCTACAACCCCAGACCCTGAGATAGTTCATGTTGGGTTTCCGTTTAGTCCAGAGTTCATAAGGGGTAACTGTTGGAATCACTCCTAAACCTTAATTCAAGTGTTAGTTACTCATATGTAATAGGTAGTTAATTATGGCCTTTATGTTTGTTATTAGCCTTAAGCTTATGTAGAAGGCCCATGAGCTTAGGCCCAAGCCCATAGGAGAAAGGATGGGAACTAGGAGTGTTGCCCTAGCTTCCCTCCTATAAATACTCTTGTATAACCCTCACTTGAGGGTTGGTTGTTCAAGTTATTTCTTTCACATACATATACGCCTAAACCGTCTTTACTATCGTGTGTGTGTGTGTGAATCTTGTTCATCCACCTCTCTATCTCTTTCTATGTTGCTTGTGTTGTAAAACTAGTGACCTAACAGTGGTATCAATCGCCTAATAGTTGAGTGAACGTATTGTTTGAAGTGAGTTTTGGTCTCACGCTTAACTTGCGTCTCCATAACTTTGGCTTGATCAAAAACGTATTTTTTACACTTTTTAATCCAAGATTCTTGTCCTTTCAACGTTATAAGGTGTTAAACTTACTGTTTTTGGCAAAAAGTTTCGAACTTTATGTGTAGATCATCGTTTTTCATCTAGTTTTTGTACGAAGGTTCTATCCTACGCGTAACTGTTTTAAGAGTTTTGGTTCATCAAGTTTCACACTTTTATGTCTTTTGGTGTTATTGAAGCTATTTCATCACACAAAAACTGGTTTAGAAACAACTTTGAGCATAATCATATTTACAAGTAATCCTACGCGTAGCAAAACCCTAAAACAACGCGTAAGGTTATCCTTGGCTTGATCTTTGTTTTCGTGGTTTACTCCGTGTTTTCTTGCTTGGATAAGCCTGAAAATACGTCGACTTTGGATATCTTTTGCACTGTGAAGTGTACAAGATCACTTGGGATAAAACCATAAAATTACGCATAAGCATAAGCTTACGCATAGAAATCCTACGCATAAGATTCATCTTACGCCTAAGCCTAGTCTTACGCATAAGATAATCCTACGCCTAACTTTCTACGCCTAACTTTTGTCTACGCATAACTTTAGAGCCTTTTCCATACTTACGCGTAAGCTAAATCTACGCGTAACTCCTTACTGTTACGCGTAACTTTGGTGTTTTTACGCATAAGTGATACTTGGTTAATGTGATTTCTACGCCTAAGGATACTTCTTCAACAAAGGTTCATTCGACTACAAAGATCCATTTTTATAACACAAGTTAATCAACATGTCTCAACCACCATACTCTAACTATTTCCCTTACACTTATTCTCAACGACAACAACAGCTAAGTCCACAACATCAACAATGGAATCAACAACAAGCAATTTATCAACAACAATTTAATCAACAACATACTCCACAACTTGGAGCAATTCCTCCACCACAAATGGTTCAAACACCGCCAAGTCTTCAAGTTCAACCCTACACAAATGACTTCAATCAACATCCATCAAGGAACACTATGAAGGAACCCACTTGGTTTGCAAAGATGTGTGAAGCTTTAAGCAGCCAACAATCAATTCATGAGGCTGGATCACTTGATAGACCTCCAATGCTCACTCCAGGAAACTACGATCAATGGGTGATAAGGTTCTTTAGGTTTTGTGATCTGAAGAAGCCACATGGAAAGTTCTTAAAGAAGGTTATCTTGGAAGGTCCATTTGAGATGCCTACTGTCATTGTACCCGGAGATCCAAATGCTATTCCACCAAGAGATGAACAAACGAACATTGCTACTGTTGCAGACTTGAATCCTCAAGAACTTCTACACTATAAAGCAGATGAGCTTGCAATGGAATATATCCTCTTAGGATTACCAAACCCAATTCTTCGTAGTGTTGATGCTCAAAAGACTGCATAGAAAATGTGGGATCATATTCGTCTTCTTATGGAAGGATCTGTACTCAATCAGGAGGATTTGGAATCCAAAATTTACTTGGCTTATGAACACTTCATGATTGAACCTGGAGAGACACTAGAGTCCTATCATCATCGATTTTCAGACATCATCAATGATTTGGATAAACACAACATCATCATGCCAAGAATTGCAGTGAATACTAAGTTCCTGAGTAGTCTTGGTCCTGAATGGGAGAAGTATGTCATTTTTCTCCGTCAAGCAAAAAATATGCATCATTCTACATATGGATTGTTGTACGATTACTCGAAGCATCATGAAAAGGAAGTTGATCGGGAAAGGATTATCCGTGATCAAATTGCTCCACCTACACATCCGGAAAATCAACAACTTTCCTTATATGCTCAACAAAGTTATCCTCCTCAACAAGCAACTCAACCAACTGCTAAACAAAACGATCATTCACAGCAACAATCTCAACAAAATCAATTGGTTCCATACAACAACACCAATGCTCAACCAATTGTCAGTTAAGCTAATGAGGACATCAATCCGTTCAAAGCATTGCAACAAGGATTTGTTGTGATTGCTAATGCTTTTGGCCGTTATACCAACAAATCCAACAATCGTATTCGTTCCTCATCTAACACACGAAATCAGGCTGTTGTAAACAATGGACGAGTTGAAGTTCAGAATCGTGGTTATGGTCGTCAGATGGGTGGTGGTCAAGGGTTTAATGTTATTGGTCGAAATAACACCAGAGCTCCAGTGGTGGAACAGGGAAATGCTCAGAATGGGTTGAATGGTCTAAGATGCTACAACTGCAATGAGAAGGGACACCTGGCTAATGCATGTCCAAAGCCGAGGACTAGGGGCAGTGCTTATTTCAAAGAGGCTCTTCTTTTAGCTCTTAAGGATGAAGCTGGTGGATCTCTCACAGACAAAGAACAGAGTTTTATGGCAAATGCAGACTCAGATGATGATATGGAGGACTTGCAGGCCAATGCAGCAGTTATGTTGATGGCTAATATGCATGAGTTACACATGACTGACACAGGCCCAGTGTATGACACTGATGGTTTGTCTCAGGTACCCGAACAAACCATATTTATCTCTGATCTAATATATTCGCCAAAATCTGAATCCGGCAAGGCTCAGAATGTTCAAAATGAGTCATTTACATCTCATTCCGACGATTTTCAAATAGACCCTGTAGTTACATTTGACGATCAAGATGACCTTATGGTTTCCTTTGATAATCAAATTGACTTCGTGGTTATACTTGAGGATCTAAATAATGATCATGTTGTGACTTCTGTTGAACAAGCCGAACTTTTGCCTCATCCAGATCTTGCTCTCTTACTTAAAGACCAACAATCCCAAATTGAAGAATGTTGTGCATTAAACAAGGACTTAAAAAGTAAAAATGCACTGGTAACCAAGGATTTTGAATGCTTACAAATGCAACTCAACTTTTTTAAAACTCAAGAAAACCGTGAAAAAGGTTTTGAAGCCGCTTTTGCTAAATCTCATCAAAACGAAAAATATTTAGAGAGACAGATGCGTGATCTAGCCGCTTCGAAGAATGCTTTGTTGTCTGAGATAGAACAACTAAAACATGAACATAAAAAGCAAATTAACGCTCTCACCTTAGGAAAATCAAAAAGCTAAGGCTGAGTTGTTAACTTGTCAAAAACAGTTCTCTGCATACAAAAAGCATTCAACGAAACGAATAGATGATCATCTTGAAGAAATTGTCGGCTTGCAACTCAAAATTAAAGAGTTTAAAACTGTTGTTTACAAACATGGTGAGTCAGTAACTGCTATTGAAAAGTTCACTTTAAAACCCAATCCAAATGGATATGGATCGAGTCTTGCTGATTACAAACCTAAGCTTTGAACAAAAGCATTCAAACCAAATCCTGAAGTTTCCAGTGCAGAATATAAAATTGATAATTCTGTTATGAGTGTTGTTGAATACCATCGTCAAGAGGAATTAGATGCAGAAGACGAGAGTCGATCAAAATTAAAAACTGTTGTTTACAACAAACCTTTTAATTATTCTAAACCGATCACTTTTGTCACACCAACGGATTCTTCTAACACACCAAGGGTTATCATCAAAACACCTGAGTCTTATAATGTTAATCCCCAACCAGATTATGCACAAATTTATGGTCCTTTACCTTCCATCAGTGAAGTAAACTCAAAACCTGAAAATCACAAAATTCTTAGATATTTTGATATTTACATGGCTGACCTCAAAACTTTAGAACATGAGATAGAATATCATTCTGAAATCAAAGTTCAACACTTTCAATCGCCTCTGGCGCGAGAACAAAGAGACATTTTTCAGAAAAATCTTTTACCAAATGTTAAAAATTTGAAAAGTTGTGCA
The DNA here is from genome assembly GCA_019973895.1 of Chrysanthemum seticuspe. Lineage (NCBI taxonomy): Eukaryota > Viridiplantae > Streptophyta > Magnoliopsida > Asterales > Asteraceae > Chrysanthemum > Chrysanthemum seticuspe. The sequence continues at coordinate 39,946,521 of BPTQ01000009.1, forward strand.
TTGTCTTGGGAACGGGACTTTCATAAGGAACTTGGAGTCATGAAGGTCGTTTTCGAGAAAACTGAAACATCTATTTCTAATACTAAACGTAAAAAGAAAATGTTGAGAAAAGATGTTGATCGACTCTTGGAAGATGTTATCTGTGCTGATATCCATAATGTTGTGTTATTCTATTCTTTGCCACATGCATCTGATTATATCTCTGCTGATAATATTGACTCTGTGATAACTGTTAAGAATACTGATAATGTGCTTCAGATCGAGTCTTTAAAAGCTGAAAATGAACGATTACTTAACGAAATTTACAATGCAAAACGTCGTCTTAATTGGTGTGAAAAAGATATTCACAATAAACAACTTGGTTTTCAAAAAAAAATCGCTCAGTTGCTTGCAAAATCTTCTGATCCTAAACTTGAGCAACTGGATGATCAAAACGTGTCTTTGAAAAGTCAAATCTCAAAATATGAACAAGAACTTGTAAAAGTTAAACAGGAATATGGTGTCATATTTGATTTACTCAATAAGACTCGTCATGAAGCATCAAACGAACTTGATCACTATCTTGCTCACACTAGAGAAGTCATGAATTTTGCTGGTAATATTTGGTCTGAAAATCAAGATTTGATTCACACTATCTCTAAGTTAAGAGACATGTTAGGAAAGTATGAACAACTTCCGCCAACCATCATTAAGAGATTAGCACCAGTAACACTTAGTAATCGTGCACCTAGAATCCCTACTGCCAAATCATAAGTTGCTAACGTGCTTCCTTCTACTGAAACAGGAATAGTTGCGTCTTTTCCAAACATCCGCACTTCACAGCCTAGGAGCACTCAATCGAAGAATAGGAAGTTGCGACCTAAGAAAAGATCAATAAGGAATGCTAAAGTAGAAGAACACCCTAGGACTATGAATAAGACTCACGTTGCTTCCACTATAGATGTTGCGTCTGGCAAATGTAATAGAAATAGTGATGTAACGAATGCTAAACCTTTAAGCACTTTTGATATTCAGTCTGATGCACCTTTTGTTATTTGTCTTAAAAGTATGAATTCTGATTGTCATGACAAATGTGTTGCTAAAGCTATAATCTCTCGTTTACAGAATCCTAAGAATCGGAATACCTCTAAGCCCATTAATCTTTCTAAGTCAGTGCTTGGTAGACCGCCTTCTTTAGATTCTAAGGCATGCATTGCTGTCCCTGTAGCTCAAGCTTCACCTCCTAAGAATGTAGTACCACCTAGTGCATTCACTAAGACTAAAGCAAAGAGTAGTTATAGATGGCAGAAATGGATATATACACACTAGGATTTAAATGGATGCCTAAAATTATTAATGTGTGTATGTCTAATATACATGCTTCGGAACCCTCTAACATTTCGGGTTCCACATCTACTTCTATTCCATCTGTGTCGTCTGTGTGTAATGCAGGTGATACAGATCATTCTCTGGATTGTTGCTAGCGGATGTTCCCGACACATGACATGCAACCTTAAACTGTTATCAAACTTTATTGCAAAGTTCATTGGCACTGTCAGGTTCGGGAATGATCACTTCGCAACTATCATGGGCTACGGAGACTATGTCAATGGGAACATCGAAATCAGCAGGGTTTATTATGTGGAAGGCCTCGGTCATAATCTGTTTTCAGTAGGTCAGTTTTGTGATGGAGATTTGGAGGTTGCTTTCCGGAGAGAAAACTTGTTTCATTCGTGATCTACAAGGAAATGACCTTATGTCTGGCTCGCGTAATTCTAGTCTCTACACTATCTCTATGAAAGACATGGTTGCTTCATCTCCCATCTGCTTACTTTCAAAGGCAACATCAACAAAATCCTGGCTATGGCACCGTCGTCTCTCACATCTAAACTTTCAAACCATCACCAACCTTGCTCGACACAAACTAGTTCAAGGACTCCCACGATTCCGCTATTCAAAAGATCAGCTTTGCTCAGCCTGTGAACAAGGGAAAAGCACTCGTGCTCATTTTCCTTCAAAGGTGGAACACAGCTCTCAGCATGTGCTTCATCTTCTTCACATGGATTTGTGTGGCCCTGATGCGCTGTGCAAACGATCAATGGCAAACGCTACATCTTAGTAATTGTTGATGACTACTCACGATGGACTTGGGTCTACTTTCTTCGAAGCAAAGACCAAGCTCCACAAATGATAATCACCTTTCTCACGAAAATACAAGTTCAGCTCCGCAACACCGTCAGGCTAATCAGAACAGACAAAGGAACTGAATTTGTTAACCAAACCCTTCGTGAATTCTATGAGAAAGTGGGAATTCAGCATCAAACATCTATTGCACGTACACCCGAACAAAACGGAGTTGTTGAAAGACGAAACCGAACGTTAGTGGAAGCTGCAAGAACAATGTTAATCAATGCTAAACTTCTAGATTACTTATGGGCAGAAGCTGTATCTACTGCATGCTATACTCAAAACCGTTCTATGATCACAAAACGCCACAACAAAACACCTTTCGAGCTTGTCCACAACCATAAACCGAATCTCAAACACTTTCATGTATTTGGATCCTTTTGCTATCTGAATAATGATCGTGATGATTTTGGAAATCTCAAAGCCAAAGCTGACATTGGAGTCTTTATTGGATATTGTGAGAATTCTAAAGGTTACCGGATCTGGAATCGTCGTACAAAACAGGTGATGGAAACGATTCATGCTCATTTTGATGAACTTACAGAAATGGCTTCTGAGTATAACATCTTAGAACCCGGTAACAACCGTTTAAACTTCCCTCAACCCCCATCATCAGCTGAACAAAGCCCCCAGCTCACTCGTCAACAAATGGAAAGGTTATTTGCTCCTCTGTTCAGTGACGATATTGATGAACGTGCTCCAGGTGTATCCGCTGTTTCCGCTGCTCAACCTGATATTACTCTTATACCTGATACACCTGCTACAACAACTACTGTTGAAGATGCACCTACACCAGTTAACTCCAACACAACAGTTGAACAAACCGCTTCCAACAATGATGAACCGGCTGATGATATTCTGAATGAAGTACCCCCACCTGTAGATTTTGATCCAAATGCGTTCTTTAACCCGTTTGCTAATGAGACTGCTACACCAGATGTCGCAGAATCATCAACAAACCATTTGAATCCTCAGAATCTACACAATGTATACCAATATCAACCCTCTACACATAGATGGACAAAAGACCATCCTCTGGAAAATATTATTAGCAACCCGAACCAACCAGTCGTTACGAGAAAACGTCTTCACTCAGATGGTGAACATTGCATTTATGCACTCACTGTCTGCCAATCTGAGCCTAAAAACATCAAAGACGCAATGACAAAAGACACCTGGATTGAATCCATGCAAGAAGAACTCAATCAATTCAAACGTCTTGAAGTATGAGAACTGGTCGAAAGACCAACAGGGGTCTACGTCATTGGACTCAAATGGATTTGGAAAAACAAATTGGATGCTGAAGGGAACGTAATCCGAAACAAGTCACGTCTAGTTGCTAAGGTTTATCGTCAGGATGAGGGTATAGACTTTGAAGAATCTTTTGCTCCGGTTGCTCGTCTTGAGGCTGTTCGGATATTTCTCGCGTTCGCGGCTCATATGAATATGACGGTCTATCAGATGGATGTCAAAACTGCGTTTCTCAATGGACAACTTAAAGAAACAGTTTATGTCAGCCAACCAGATAGGATTCGTTGATCCTGAGTTCCCGAACCATGTCTACAAACTGAAGAAAGCTCTTTATGGTCTCAAACAAGCCCCTCGGGCATGGTACGATAAGCTATCATCTTTCCTCATTGCTAATAATTTCACCAAAGGTTCGGTTGACCCAACTCTTTTTATACAATATCACGGGGAACATATCTTAATTGTTCAAATTTACGTGGATGACATCATTTTTGGGTCTACACATAAAAAGTTTTCAATCGCTTTTGCAAAACTAATGAAGAAAAATTTTGAAATGTCCATGATGGGTGAACTTACGTTCTTTCTAGGACTGCAAGTTCATCAATCACCCCGTGGTATTTTCTTGAGTCAGTCCAAATATGCCCTTGAATTTTTAAACAAATTTAGAATGAAAACCTGTGATACTTATGCCACACCAATGACTCATACCAAGAAGCTAGATGCTGATTTACATGGGAAATTAGTTGACCCTACCAAATACCGAAGTATTATTGGGTCTCTCATGTATCTAACAGCTAGCAAACCTGATATTGTATTTGCCGTTTATCTATGCTCCCGTTATCAGTCGCGACCAACTAAAACCCACCTCTCTAAGGCTAAAAGAATCCTCCGATACATCAAGGGAACCATTAACTTGGGGATCTGGTATCCGAAGGATTCTGGTTTTGAACTAAACACTTTTTCAGACGCTGACCACGTAGGATGGTTAGACTCAAGGAAAAGTACTTCAGGAGCACTACAATTTCTTGGTGATAAACTGGTGTCTTGGCAATCCAAGAAGCAGGATTGTACATCGCTGTCATCAACCGAAGCAGAATATGTAGCCATGTCCGCGTGTTGTGCTCAAGTCATCTGGATGAGAACACAACTCAAAGACTATGGTTACGTATTTGACAGAATCCCGATGTACTGCGACAATCGGAGTGCCATTGCGATCTCCTGCAACTCAGTCCAGCACTCGAAATCAAAGCACATCAATCTTCGTTATCATTTCATCAAGGACCACGTGGAACAGGGTACCGTTGAATTATACTTCGTGGGTACAGAATACCAATTGGCAGATCTACTCACCAAAGCCTTGCCTCCCGCTAGGTTTAATGAGTTGGTCCACCGGATTGGTATGAGGTGTTTGACTCAAGAGGAATTGGACGACCTCTTATAACTGTCTTAAAAACCTGTCAAACACCAAAATATCTTTTGTAAATAATTTTTCAAAAACAAAATACAAAAATATAAAACCTGATAAAACAACAAAAATATTCTTCTAATCTAATTTGCTTTCAACATGGCAAGTACATTTCTTCCTTCAACACTATAATCTTTCAAAATTCAGTATTTTTCCGATCAAGTATTGAGGGGGAGAAAATAAATCACTTAACTGTTTCAAAACATCTGTGTACTTGCATGTTATCATATCCCGGTTGTTTCTTTTATCAATGGTGGTAAAATTTCTAGTCTTATGACACTCCTCGGACTAAAATTTATAACCTTTCATTATTTACATAAGTCGAGGGGGAGTGTCAGTCAAGTTTCTTTCTTAAAAATCTTTCGTTTGGTAACCAAAATGGAAGTTAAAAGGCTTTGGATGAAATTGGAAAAGGTGAGGGACTAAAACTGCCAAAAGCTTAAAGTCATTTTTAATATAACCCTTCCACCTAACTTATCACTTCACATTTATTACTCTAACCAAACAAATCCTACGCCTAAGAATCACTCTTCCAATCCGTGTTTTTGATCATCAAACTGTAAGTGGATTAATGTTCCTAACATGATTTTAAACATTGGTTTTGATTTTCAAATAAATCCAACGGTTAAATTTACTTATATGGTTGATTTTGTGTTCTTCGCATATGCGTAAGAACACATGATCATGTGTTATGTGTTTGTGGTTATAAAGATAGTGTCAAAATGTTTTAATAACATCAATGATATTTTTTCTATCCTCAAAACGAACCCAGAAACTCGAATTGAATGATTTTGAAAATTAGGGTTTATGCGTGAATTTGGGTATTTGAAAATGTGAATGGTTTTGGTCAAAAAGGTTATTGTGTGATGTTCATATTGTGTTGAATTAAAGATTTCCAGGCCCTATAACAACCCATAAACACTAATTAAGTCAGAATTAGGAATTAGGGTTTAATGTTCTTGAGTTTGGGTATTTTTGATTCACCACGAATTGGATGTTAAGACTTGGTTATTAGACTCTCACAACCCCTAAGACCTACCAGAAAACGTATGGTGCTAATCCTATGGTTAGAAATCATACGCGTAATTCTTAAACTCTAGGGTTTTGACCTACGCGTATGACTTTCTACACGTAAATGTTTAACATGTTTTCATGCCATGATTTGTTGTAAAATGAATATGTGTGTTAAGATTGATGTTATGATGATTTTATTTCAGGCTTGCTACGCATAAAACTCAGAATCAAGGTGTTTGTTACTCTACGCATAAGGATCACCTTACGTGTAGAAAGTTATGCGTAAGAGAAATTTTACGCGTAACTATTACGCGTAAGGTTCTACAATGGGACTACGCGTATCCTGTGAAGGATATGCGTAAACAGTGACCTCTACGCATAAGGTCTACTCTTACGAGTAAGCCTTACGCGTAAGGTTTTAATACGCCTACGCGTAAGCTCTACGCATAAGGTCCCCTTTTCCTACGCGTAACATTTCTTACGCGTAAGTAAGGATCCTACGCATAAGCTTGCGTCTACGCGCTATACTTCTCCTGTTTATGCATAAGCTACTATTCCTACGCATAAGCCTTGATCAAACCTTCGTTATGAATTGTTACGCGTGCAAACTTGTAAATAAATGAATCATAACGTCACGAATCCAATAATGTCACTAATAAACTTAAAACGTTTGATATGTTGTGAACTATAAGCGATAACATAAACTTTAAAACTTAAAGTTAACTAACTCATGAAACATTTCACGACGTCATTGGACTATTGGACAAACAAGTGACTTAGGACTCGTAACAATCATTGACACTGTACATTCAATAACTAGACAATAAAACCTTCTGTTGACTAACATTATGTCTTTCGATATGTTGGTTCTTTTGGCTAATGTTATTTCAGATCACAACATGGCTGCTCAAATCAATGTGGATGCACCAGAAGTTCTCACAATTGCTGACATCTTCCCTAATGGCTATCCTAGAAAGATTGGAAAGAACAACCTTAGGGTTGACTTTGAAACCCTCACATGCTCAGAATCTTCCTGCTTGATTGCTTGTGGATGTTCTAAAGAATCATCCCTACCAGAACATGCTCTCACACTCTGCTACAGTACCGGAGATCTACATGCAACAGTTCTAGAACTCTATGCAGAGGATCAAAGGTCAAAATGCAGTGATAGTGACGCTCAATCACAAACAAGTCACCATCACTCATGCGGACTTACGGGTTGTTCTTCTCATTCCTGAAATTGAGCCAACCGACTTCTTTGCCACACCTACTGAGGAGACAGTTCTACAATTCTTGCTTGATATTGGCTATGATGAAGCTTCATGAATTATCTCTAAGCATTCTCATGTGGAGCTTAAGAACATTCCTCAACCGTGGAGAACCCTCTACATCATCATCACCAAATCAGTCTCTGGTCGTGATAGTGGCTATGAGCATCCCAAGCTCATGGAACTACAAATCTTCTGGTCATTAATCAACAAAAGGGACATCGAAATCGAAGCACTGTTATGGGAAGATATGATGTCATTTCACAAGAAACTTGGCTCAAAGATTCCCTATGTCAGATACACAAAATTGTTGATCCAGAGAGCACTTGGACTTAATCCCGATATTCCACAGAGGCTCAATGACCCAGACAATCACGATATGTTGGACTGAACCTACCCTATCAGTCAGAATCAAGGAATCGTCAACAAAGAAACAGGGTGCTGTATTACCTGATCACCTTCTGTCTAATGAAATCAAAAAGCTCGAGACATACAAAAGGTATCTAGTAGCAGTAAGAGAAGGCAAAGTTGGTCATCTCGATGAAAAATCTTCTGGAACACCCATAAGGAGAACCAGAAGAGGCAGTGCAGGAAGTGCTGCAAGTACTGAAAGTCAAAGGAAGTTTCCCAAAAGGAATCCTCCTCGTAAAAGGACTGTTCCTTCTAAGGAAGCTATTCCCATTCCCGTACCTAAAACTGAACCGCAAAGAAAGCTACTGGACGAAAGCTCTGAAGATACACAATCAGATGAGGAGGTCCACTACTCTGAATCTGCAACCGAACCACCTCCCTCAGTAGCAAAACCTCCTAGTCCTCCAGTTGAACATGGAAAAGGGAAGACTCTTGTACTTGTGCCATATAAAGATAGCTCAGAAAGTGATGAAGAGCAACTGGATACTTCATACAGGAAGAAGTTTAAATTCGTTAGACACCTTCAAAAGGCTGAAGAATTTGCAAAAGACCAAATGGGTGGCCCCAGAGGATCAAGTGGTGCTGCCCACTCTTCACCAGATCCTGATGCGGTTAATCAACTCGATAAGGGATCTGGTGCCACCACTCTTGTGCAACAACAAATGCTTGTGGAGGTGTCTACTGAACATAACATTGGGGAACCAGAAAAGGATAAGACTGAGAAAGAAAATACTGATGAAGAAGCTAAGGCTCAGACGGAAGAAAAGGCCAAATCTGGACAAGATAACGAAGAGAATTATGATGAGTTTCTTCTCAACAGTCCAACTCATTCCAAGGAGGATACTTCTGCTCCTCCAAAGGACCCTGAGCCTCCTCATGTCTCCTCCTCATCAGATTCATCATCTCACTCCTCACCACCACCATCTAAAAGATCAACCAAATCAACATCCAAATCAGTGAAGAAACCACCTCGATCTTGGATTTCACATACTCATGAAAGAATTGTGAAAGCTGTCCAACAAGTCAGAAAGAAGGACAATGCTCCACAAAAAACTGAATTGGTTTGCTGACCAAATACAGTACCTACATGATGAGAATGACAAGATGCAGAAAGAAAAGGGAATTCGTTCAGGAGTTCATGAGAAGTCATAGTCAAGAGGAAATGAAAGAAATGATCGAAGGTTACACTAACAAGTACCTTCTGGATATCGTTCCTAAAGTCACCAAGGAGATGTTTACCAGACAACTATATCCGAATCTTATGCAGATAGCCAAGCAAACTATAAGATCAACACCTTTAACCTGTCACAATCAATCCATCTGATCCTGTAGTTTTCTCGGATAATGAATTGGTGGCCAAGCTTGTCACACAAATGTCTAAACGATCTGGGACATTTACTTCTGATGAAGGAAAGCTGTTTCAAGCATTGCTAGGACTACCAACTCAAAGAAGCATGTAGATTCGAAGCAGAAAGGCCTAAACGTCCTAGAGAAGATGAAGATAAGGATCAGGATAAGAATGATGAAGCTAAACGTCAGAAGAAGTCTGGTGAATCATCTTCTATGTTACCTCCTCTCCAACGGACTCCTACTCAACAAAGGTCTCCTCCCCGTTCTTCTACTGATAAACCTCAGGATTCTGAGTTACCGCCCGAGACTCAGAAAACCGGTGATCACTTTGAGTATACGGGTAGTGACGATGAAGAAGTCCGTGAGCCCCTACAACAACCCAGCCTCTCCCATACAAGTTCAGAAACCAGAATCCTCATCTAGGCCTAAGAAACATAAGAAGAAGGCGCCCACAGCTGACTGTCGTATCATGGCTAGATGAAGACACAACAGAGGAATTTGAATGGTTTTCTACACTTGTCAACTCAACTCCCTACCCTGAAGAAGGTCAAGATCTGGTAGACGAAATACATTGGAGCATGCTAAAATTCTGCAAGAAAAGTTCCATGTGAAGAAGATGACGAAATCCGAGTTGAGGCGAATCAAGAATGAAGCTTTTCAACTGTGGAAAGATAGCTCAGAAAGTGCCATCGAGGTCGAATATTACCTTGAATACATTGCTCGAGCTATGTCTAACAACATGGATTGGCTCAACCCAGAAGCAAACATCGACTTCACAAAACGGGACAACCCTCCATACTACACAGACTGGTCAAAACCTCTACCAACAATTGGCCAACCGAATGAACCTAGGATCCCATTCAGATATTTCTTCAACAAAGACTTGGAATTTCTTCTACACGGTGGCGATGGATCAAGGAAATATGCTACATCTTTAACACTTCCATTCCCAGCAGCCATATACTCTAACTGCATAGCTATCGAGCAAAGAGCTAATCACTTGTTCTCCAACAAAGTGGAAGCTTACGACCGAGATGCAATGTACGGGATTCATCATTGGTCCGGAACGCCGAAGAATCTACTACAGAAGCTACCAGGTTCAGAAGTCTCAACATGCAGTGTTCAGTACTAAGGATATCGTTGCCATCAAACACGTTGATCTTTCGACCAAATGGGACTACACTTTTCTCAAGAAGATTGTGGTCAAAAGGCAAGATGAAAGGGATTATGCATTCTCTGAAGCTGACTTTGAGAATTTGTCTATCAACGACATTGAAGACATGTACCTTGCCAAAGTACAGGGTCGCATGAGGCAATTTTCAACTGAAGTACAACGTGAATTCATCAAGTCACTGCTCATCTTCATCAGACGCATAGTCATCAAAGAACGTGTAGAAGATCTCCAACTTGCAGTTGAATCTTATCAGACCCGTGTCAACTTCACACCACCTCAGCTAGATCTTCCCGACATCAACCAACTCTCACAATATACACTCATCAGCAAACCTTTCGGCGTCGTTTACCGTAGTGAACTACAAAGAAATTGCTTAATGACGTGTAGTGAACTTCACAAGTTTGGGGATCACACTTTGAAGATGGTTAGGGACGGATTGGCTTATAGGTTGAAGGATATACGACAAAAGATTGGGTCTCCTAAGCGATGGAATTCTCAGGATCGAAGGGATGTGAGGAGGATCATCAGAATGATTGATGAAAGGTTGTTTCGAAGGGATCATTTCAGAACGATGGAAAGCTTTGTTGGTGGTCGACCTAGGATTAACATCACCGGCTATCAACGCCCGGTTCGTACTCCTGGCAACATCACTGGACTTCCTGGTACCCCTTGAATTGTTTCCTTCATTATTACATTTAGATGTGTGATTATATATGTCAATGGCTTGTGCACACATAACAGTGTACAACCCGTAATTGTCAAGAAAGGACCCTGTGGTACGCTTCAGTGCCACAATCCTTATAAAAGGAGCGAAAGCTTCTTATTTTTGAGTAAAACCTATCAAACATTTCATTTTTCAAGGTTTTGCTCAAAAGAACAAGTACTTCCCCTGTAAGATTTTCAAAACCTCAACCGTTTATATCACTTGTTGAGGGGGAGTATTTGTATTAAAACTTTGTTCACAAATTGTTCATAGTGGTCATCTTCCCACAACACTCGAAATGGTCATATTTATTGTCAACTTTTCAAAAATAACATTTGATATGCCATTTTTGAGGGGGAGAAAATTATGTGATAAGAAATATGTTGTGTAAATGCAAATGAATCTTTATGTAATAGACTTAACCTACGAATTGACGGTACTAAACTGTTAGTAACTCGAAAAGACTTGCCCTGGACGGGTAATAATTTCAAGCTAGTTCGCTAGTAATGTAAACGTGTCTCGCAAAGGACTTGTCCGAGTAGAATGTACCATTCGAGAAACTCTTGGTAGACATGAACTCTGACAGGGTTTGACAACCTTTCGAGGTTTGTCTACACCTTCAAGGTAGTTATTAGAGCTAGTTGTCACCTAAAAGCTGACAATGTAACTCTTTAACTATGCAATGTAACCGTGTCTCGCGGGGGATTGTCTATCTTGAGTGGATCAATTCAAAAAGTGCTCGCTCTTTCCTCACTGTGCAAATAACCGTTAAAAATCTTAAGCACATGTGGAGGGGGAGTATTTATGCAAAATCTTATCTCAACAGTGGTTCAAAATGTTTTTCATTCACAAACACTGTGAGAGATTTTTCAAGTAAATGGTTTTATGGCAACATAGGTTAGTCATGGAGTGATAAGGTGACTATGGTTAGGAATAACCGTCATATGATCCGCCAGAACCGGAGGGATCTACCCAAGGACATCACAAATAGTTAGTACTTAGAAGTCCTTAGGTATGATTATAAAAAGGAGAAAATGAGAATCAGAGAAAGAAGGAGCTGAAGAATTAAAAGGAAATGCAAAGAAAAGGGTGAAAAGAAATAGCCCTCCAAATTATTCAACTTAGGGCAGACACCGGGTTCAATTCATATGCTACTGGTTGTCACTTAGTGACATCAGTATTGAAGATTAAAAGTCGTCATGGACCCTAGTGACGCATGCACTAAACCTTCTTAGCCACTCAAGTTTCTCTCATCAGAAGCTTGTTTCATTCTCACAGGGAACCCTACGTAAACTATTGGCTTTCTCTTAGAGATCGCTGGTATTGAAGAAGGAGACCCCTCCCTAGTCTCCGCTCAGGAAAACCAAAACGCACTATTGAGTCTAGAGCCACGAGATTCATCAAAAGATCTCTTAGGAACACTTGACATTTCATCACTTGTTGATCACCAAATAAGATCATCAATGGTTCATATCGAGTCCTTCACAGATCTTAGCAATCTGTCGAGAACATTTATGAGAGGTTCACAACTGTGATCCTCAGTGATTGAATGGAAACTCCTGCCAGGGTCAACATCAAACAGCCCTGACAACAGGTCACTTCGGTAACTCCCCGTGGATTACTGCTTAGTGTGTCTCAAACGGTCTACAGTCGTGAGGTGATGCTTCGGTGTACCTCAGCGACTCATCTGAACTGTAGATGTACTTCAGTACATCGCGTTATCTCACTTGTGGGACTCCAGTTCAGGAACGGCCTTTGTAAGAATTAGAGGTGTGCTTTCACACTATGCTGTTAACACTCTCGAAGTTCAAACTTGTAAGTGCCGGAATTCGCTTATTACTAACCGTTTGAAATGTTTTCTTCTTATGGAAGCTCCGGAGTGGGATGATCGTGCAGATTCTTCTCATGCTCACGCTAACATCATCACTAATGGAAGTTCTATCCAAAAGCAACACAACAGTCAGAATGATTCTTCGATAAATCAAAGAATCTACAAAGTTAAAGACTTAAAGAACTTCATCAGTGCTGAATTCCAACGTCAAATAGCGTGTGAGTATGTTGAAGAATGACGTGGAGACACTGTAGCAGCGAAGCAGACCTGAGGCAGACTTGATGCAGACAACAACATACTATCACTTTCATCACAAAGAACAATGATCAAAGAACAAAGTTAAAGATGATGTCAAAGCATAACTGTTCAAAGAAAACTATCTCTCTACACTGGGGAGATTGTTCGAATTAAGGCATTCCTTCTCACAAGAAAGAAGAATGTCAGAAGACGTCAAAGCTACTATTACATCAACGCCTTCACCATTTTTCATCACCAACACTTGAGGGGGAGATTGTTGGAATCACTCCTAAACCTTAATTCAAGTGTTAGTTACTCATATGTAATAGGTAGTTAATTATGGCCTTTATGTTTGTTATTAGCCTTAAGCTTATGTAGAAGGCCCATGAGCTTAGGCCCAAGCCCATAGGAGAAAGGATAGGGAACTAGGAGTGTTGTCCCTAGCTTCCCTCCTATAAATACTCTTGTATAACCCTCACTTGAGGGTTGGTTGTTCAAGTTATTTCTTTCACATACATCTACGCCTAAACTGTCTTTACTATCGTGTGTGTGTATGTGAATCTTGTTCATCCGCCTCTCTTATCTCTTTCTATGTTGCTTGTGTTGTAAAACTAGTGACCTAACAGTAACCTTGTTCCTTTTGTTAAGAACCCTATTTAGAAAATAGCAACCTGTTAACATAGCTTCGCCCCAGAACCCTTAACTCAGTCTAGAATAGGACAACATGGAATTAACCATCTCCTTCAGTACCCTGTTTTTCCTTTCAGAAATACCATTTTGCTAAGGAGTATAGGGAGCAGTCGTTTCATGGATAATACCAACATACTAAAAATACAGAGTATCCATGTACTCACCTCCCCTATCAGTCCTTAATCTTTTGATCAGGGACCCAAGTTGCAATTCAACTTCAGTTTTAAACACTTTGAATTTATCTAATGCTTCATCCTTAGTATGTAACAGATAGACATAATAAAACTTAGAAGCATCATCAATAAATATCAAAAAGTACTTCTTATTCGCCTAAAGAGGGAGTGACATGCAAATTACATAGGTCACTGTGTATTAGCTCCAAGAGTTTAGTTTCACGTTTAACACCCTGAAAAGGTTTCTTAGTTATTTTGGTCAACATGCAAAGTTTTACACTTTTCAGTGTCCATGTCAAATGCTGGGATTAACCCATCCTTAGACATATCTTTCATCCTTTTATAGTGTACATGACCAAGTCTAGCATGCCAAAGGGTAGAGTCAGTCAAGTCAGAGGTGGTCACAAAGGCTGAATTATCACACTCATTAACAATGTTCAACCTGAACATTTGATTACACAAATATCCAAAACCAATAGACACGCTACTTTTAGACAAGACAAATTTATCAGATTCAATAACTTGTTTATAACCATTATTATTCAAAACACTACTTGAAACCAAGTGTTTCCTTATATCAGGAAAATGAATAACATTAAACAAAGTTACAATCTTTCCAGAACTAAACTTAAGATTTACACAACCACGTCCATGCACCAGGGCTGTTGACTCATTTCCCATGTGAAGAATAGAACCATCGTTTAGTGACTCATAAGTCTTGAACCAACTTCTATCTTTGCACACATGAACAGTTGCTCCAGAGTTAACCCACCATGCAACATCATCATCCTGCACATAGTTAGATTCAGATACATATGTAACATAATAAACCTGAAGAGATTTATTAAACATATTCTGACCTTTCAGAGGAACTGAACCATTCCTTGATCCACTGGTGCCTGATCCATTGGTTTTACCACCAATTTTAACACCTTTGCAATCTCTTTTAATGTGACCAGATTTGCCATATTTCCAACAAGTAGGTATTGCATTCTTGTTAGGATATGCCCTTGTGTTATCCTGGTGTTTATGTTTGCCCTTGTTGTCATTATACATGGTGTATTTATTATGCTCCACCATATTGACAATAGATGCACCAGTAGCATTGCTACTCTTTGGCTTGTCATTATCCTGCGCCCTGAGAGATTCCTCAATGCGTAGATGACTGCCCAACTTAACAAGAGTTAACTCCTCCTTATGTTTCAATGTATGCTTGACATCTTTCCAAGAAGGAGGAAGTTTATCAATAACACAAGAGACTGAAATAGCCTCATCCATGTGCATGTTATGTGCATGTTGTGTTGTGTAAACCTTCCAAGTATACAAAGAAGTTCATTGTATTGTTCCATAACTGTTCTTGAATTAGTTATTTTGTAATTTGTGAAATTACTTACAAGGAACTTCTTACTTGATGCATCCTCAACCATACATTTGGCATCCAAGGAATCCCACTAGTTCTTTGGAAGATTCAACATTCTGATAAATATCAAATAGAGAATCAGACATACCATTGAGGATTAAACCTCTAAAAATGTAATCATCATTCTCCCATTTTCTCCTCTTCCTGATATGTTCCACAGTAGCATCATCTCCATCATCTGGAATGGGTGTGGTCAGAACATAGACCACACTCATGCTCGAAAGAAGAAAGTGCATCTTCTTTTGCCATACCATCTCCTGAAGTCTACCCCTTCAAACTTGTCAAGCTTGGCAAAGTTTGAAGCCATGTGTTTAATAGCAGTAACAGTCATTGATTATCACAAACAGTTTACTTTGATTGTTGGGGTTTAGGTGTCCCAGGAAGGGTGAAGATAATCAATAGCAAACCAATCCCTGATACAGGTTACCGGATATCAGTTAGAATCGTGTAATCACTTTCCAAAGTAAACTATTCGACCCTAATGCCTGGGTATCACGAATATCTACTTGGGATAAGACCAAATGTTTGTTAGTGATTTAGGCACAAATAAATAACCTTGCACTTTCAAGTGTTTATGTTTTCTGTGCATGCCTTCATGCATAAAATAACTTCCTATTTATAGGAAAAAATACTCATAGCTAGTCAAATGGAATTATGAGGATTAATTGGCCATTAATCGCCTCATAATCATCCCCATTATAGCTAATAGTGGTTACATGACCAATTAAATGTGGTCATTAAGCAGTTGTAACTGCCACTTGAATAGGTCAAAACCATTACAAGTTGATTACGATTCAGTGATGAGCAAGTCCCTGAGAGGGTTGCTCACTGAGTGTGTTCACTCAGAAGTTCACTCACTGATGACATGAACTATCTGATGATACCACTTCCTGATGAGATCCATTAGCTTATTACTCAAATAGCACAAAGCTAAACTCATCAACCTGATGAATACCAGTTCATAGTCTACTCACTGAAGAGTAAACTCCCTGAACTTCATCAAAGACTGAATCATACTTTACCACTATAAGAGTCAGGGTGTTGAGGGACCTTATGGGTGTACACTCCAGTACCTCTTGACCCATTACCAGGTAGTGAACTAATCCCACAAGTGCACTAAATTTTCCAACAATGTCATCCTTCAGTTTCACATGACATGTCAACATTAGTTTTTGCTCAAAGATCACATTCTTAAAAATTTTCTTATAAAAGGATAACTTAACATTCTGTCAAATAGGGATGGCGAGACTTCTTGGAACTTTTTCACGCATCCTAGTGTTTGATACCTGATTTGACAGGGTTAGTCCTCTTGTTGGACCTCCAATCTGGTCGTTTCCCCGTCTTTCATTTTTAGCCTCTTAAGCACCCCAACCTGTGTTTGGGGCTCTCTATTTTCAGTGAAAATACAGGGTTAACAAAGTGATGGTCGAACAAACTTTAAGTATTGATTTACTTTGTATATAATACCCATATAGGATAATGAGATTAGCTAAATGAATTTATAACTGAGTTTATAATATAAAGAAAAAATACATGCATAGGCAAACCAAGTCGCCAAAAGGTTACAGTAAGGTCACCTAAATATCGAAACACCGTATTTTAGGCCAACCAATTGCCAGTTTGGTTTCACTTACCAACCGAGGCAAGCACAATCTTGCTAGAATAGTGTTAAGTACCATAAATTTTGTTAGCTTTACTTGAAAATCTCTACATTTACATTTGTGGATTTGTAAAGCACCAGGTGTTTGGTTTAGCTATTATCTGGGCTATGAGGGATTTTTTGATTAGCTTAGATATTTAGAACTTGTAACGATACATACACATGATTAGTTTAGCCTTAAATATCTGGGCTACAGGGTTGTTCGGTTTAGCCTATTATCTAGGCTAGCTTAAATATCTGGGCTATGAAGGCTGTTTGGTTTGCCTAGTATCTGGGCTATGGGAGTTGTTTAAATTAGCTTAAATATTATCTTGGCTATGGTGATGTTTAGATTGTTTCATTTGAGGCATCTTCATCTGTTACTTGTCATTTAAATATTCAACGTCAGAAATCAGGCTATAAGGCAACCAAAATAATAAATCAATAAGGAACATCGTTTTAATACTTGTAAGACTGGCATATGAGCACTTGGACATCGATATTAAAGGTGTAAAAATGATTTTAGATTTTATAGAAACTCATAAGTAATTGGGTCAAAATTTTTACAACATCCTTTGAATCCTATTGTAATTAAGCATTTACACGAAAGGTTGCTTGAAATAAAAGAATAAAATTACATTTTGTTTAGTACACACAAGTACCTCTTTATATCTGTAAAGATGAAATGAAAAAAATAAATAAAACTGGACGTTCACACCATAATAAACCAAACTTTCTCGCTAGCCGCCACTTACGCCTCTTGGGCCGCTTCCCGTCTAAGTCGAAGCTCGGATGACATAGCTTCTAATTGGCCTGACGAACTTCCTTCGGTGCTCGTCGTGGTATCGGATTTTTGTTTTTCTTTCGGCGCGTGGTTTGCCGGCCGGACGCGGACGTAGACGTGGACTGGCGCGTGGCTTTCTACGGGGACGTCTCCTATTACGTCAACCAGTAACCGGTTCGGCGCGTCCCATTTTTCATGGGACCTCAAACCTTCCCACGCGTCCTCTTGAGCAAACGAAACACCTTTATGCGCGTCACGATACATTTTTCTAGCCCGTCGCAAATAATCCATTTCATTTTCACCATTTTTTGCCAAACGTTTAGCATATTTGAAAACCACGTTGAACTTTTGCCAATTTTCGTTCACCGTATGCCACTTGCTTGTTAGCATATCCTTGTTGTGTGGTTGAAATTTTTTCTTGTTGAACTCGTTCATAACCCGATACCAAAACCTGGTGCACTTTTGTGAAACTCCGACGTTTGGATCTTCGGAAATGGCCACATAATAGGAGGCAAGTAGTATTTCCTCTTCCAGTGTCCAACGTAATGTAGTCTTGCTCACATCGGGATTTCTTTTGTCATGGGACTCGGGTTCTTTGGATTTTTTTGGCATACTTTTACCTTGACTTTTGGGCTTTTGAGGATACGTAGCTTCGGGGTCGATTTGAGATTGTGAGGATTGAGTTTGCGGTTGGGTTTGTTGGTCGAATTGTGGTGAGATTGGTTGAAAATTTTGGAAATTTTGTTGCCAAAACGTGTACAATTGTTATTGTTGCTGAAGTTGCTCGGGTGTAAAGCCAAGTGGGTTATGGAAACCGGATGAAGACGCGTTTGGGTTAGGGTTTGAAGAAGATATGGCGTTCGGATTTCCAAAACCGAGTAAGTTCAAAAAACTCTCGTCACGACCTCCTGACATTTTTTTTTAAATGTAACCGTTTAACAACGGTTAGTATTTTTTTTATTGAAATGTAGCCGTTGCATTCAAACTAGGGGTGTGTTGTGATTTTTTTTCTTTCCCGTTTGATAGAAAGAACACCAGGGTGGTTTGTGTAATTTTTTTTGTCGTCACATACGTTTCATTTTGAGTTACTAGGCCAACGTAAGTTGAAACGTGTTGGAAAATTTAGTGCACTTGTGGGAGAAGTTCACACCTGGTAATGGGTCAGGAGGTACGGAGTGTACACCCATAAGGTCCCTAAACACTCTGACTATATAGTGGTGAGATTCAGTAAGTTAGTACTGTTAGTGCAAAGTTAGTACTGGTAGTGCTAAGTTTCTACTGGTAGTACTAAGTTAGTACTGGTAGACTAGTTTCTACTGGTAGTACTAAGTTAGTACTGGTAGACTAGTTTACATTGGTAGTGCTAAGTTAGTACTGGTAGGCATGTTCCTACTGCTAGTACTGGAATCAACTTGTAACAGTCATTGACATATTCAAGTGGCAGTTTCAACTGAATAATGACCACGTTTAAATTGGTCATGTAACCACTATCAACTATAATGGGGATAATTATAAGGCGATTAATGGGCCAATTAATCCTCATAATTCCATTTGACTAGCTAAGGGCAATTTCCTATAAATAGGATATCAGATCATGCATGATGGACACACAGAAAACATAAACACTTGAAAGCGCAAGGTTATTGATTTGTGCCTAAATCACTAACACACATTTGGTCTTATCCCAAGTAGATATTCGTGATACCAAGGCGTTAGGGTCGAATAGTTTACTTTGGAAAGTGATTACATGATTCCAAGTGATATCCGGTAACCTAATTTGGTCTTGCATTGCTTCGATTATCTTAACCCTGTTCTGGGCGAATTACCACCAATAATCAAAGTAAACTATTTGTGATAATTAATGGTTGTTGCTGCTATGAAACGCATGGCTTCATAATTTTCAAAGCTTGATAAGTTTGAAGGGGTGGACTTCAAGAGATGGCAGAAAAAGGATGCACTTCTTGCTTTCTAGCATGAGCGTGATGTATGTGCTAACCATACCTATCCCTGATGATGGGGATGATGCTACTGTGGAACAGATCAGGAGAAGGAGCAAATGGGTGAATGATGACTACATTTGCAGAGGTTTAATTCTCAATGGTAAGTCTGATTCACTCTTTGACATTTATCAAAATTTTGAATCTTCCAAAGAACTGTGGGATTCCTTGGATGCCAAATATATGGCTGAGGATGCATCAAGTAAGAATTTCCTAGTAAGTAATTTCACAAATTACAAAATGACTGATTCAAGACCAGTTATGGAACAATACAATGAACTTCTTGGTATAATTGGAAGATTTACACAACACAAAATGGAGATGGATGAGACTATTTCAGTCTCTTGTGTCATTGATAAACTTCCTCCTTCTTGGAAAGATTTCAAGCATACCTTGAAACATAAGAAGGAGGTGTTAACTCTTGTTGAGTTGGGCAGTCATATGCGCATTGAGGAATCTCTTTGGGTGCAGGACAATGACAAGCCAAAGAGTAGCAATGCTACTGGTGCATTTGTCGTCAATATGGTGGAGCATAACAACTCCACCAGGTACAATGACAACAAAGGCAAATTTAAACATCATGACAACACAAGGGCAGATCCTAACAAGAAGGCAACACCTACTTGTTGGAAATGTGGCAAAACTGGTCACATTAAAAGGGATTGCAAAGGTGTTAAGGTTGGTGGTAAAGCCAATGGATCAGGCACTAATGGTTCAGGGAGTGGTGGTTCTACCAACTCACTGAAAGGTCAGAATATGTTTAATAAGTCTTTTCAGATTTATTAGGTTACATATGTATCTGAATCTCATTATGTGTAGGATGATGATGTTGCGTGGTGGGTTGACTCTGGTGCAACAGTTAATGTGTGCAAAGATAGAAACTGGTTCAAGACTTATGATTCACTGAATGATGGTTCTATTCTTTACATGGGAAATGAGTCAACAGCCTTGGTGCATGGTCGTGGTTGTGTAGATCTTAAGTTTAGTTCTGGAAAGATTGTAACTTTGTTTAATGTTATTCATATTCCAGATATAAGGAAAAACTTGATTTCAAGTAGTGTTTTGAATAATCATGGATATAAACAAGTTATTAAATCTGATAAATTTGTTCTATCTAAGAATGGTGTGTTTATTGGTTTTGGGTATTTGTGTAATCAAATGTTTAGGCTTAATATTGTCACTGATAGTGTTAACTCAGCTTTTGTGACCACCTCTGACATGAATGACTCGACCTTATAGCATGCTAGACTTGGCCATGTACACTATAAAAGGATGCAAGATATGTCTAAGGATGGGTTAATCCCAGCATTTGACATGGACACTGAAAAGTGTAAAACTTGCATGTTGACCAAAATAACTAAGAAACCTTTTCAGGGTGTTAAACGTGAAACTAAACTCTTGGAGCTAATACACAGTGACCTATGTAATTTGCATGTCACTCCCTCTTTGGCGAATAAGAAGTACTTTGTGATATTTATTGATGATGCTTCTAGGTTTTGTTATGTCTATCTGTTACATACTAAGGATGAAGCATTAGATAAATTCAAAGTGTTTAAAACTGAAGTTGAATTACAACAAGAGTCCCTGATCAAAAGATTAAGGACTGATAGGGGAGGTGAGTACACGGATACTCTGTATTTTCAGTCTGTTGGTATTATCCATGAAACAACTGCTCCCTACACTCCTCAGCAAAATGGTATTTCTGAAAGGAAAAATAGGGTACTGAAGGAGATGGTTAATTCCATGTTATCCTATTCAGGACTGAGTCAAGGGTTTTGGGGTGAAGCTATGTTAACAGCTTGCTATTTATTAAATAGTCTTCCCAACAAAAGGAACAAGGTCACCCCTTATGAACTCTGGACTAAAAGGAAACCCAACCTGAACTATCTCAGGTTTGGGGTTGTAGGGCTGTTGTAAGCCTCCCTGATCCAAAGCTGAAAACTTTGGGTGAAAGAGGCATTGATTGCATCTTTGTTGGATATGCTGAGCATTCCGAGGCTTTTAGGTTCTATGTTATTGAACCTAATGAATATGTTTCAAATAACTCCATAATTGAATCAAGGGATGCAAACTTTGATGAGAATAGATTCTCATTAGTTCCTAGATCAAGTCTGAGGATTCCTAATGGAACTCATGACATTGGTGTATCAGAGGTCCCTGATGAAGAGCCATCAGTGGTCCCTGATGTGGTTGTGGTTCAACAACCTGAACTTATGCTCAGAAAGAGCAAAAGGGTCAGGAATCCAAAGTCATTTGGACCTGAGTTTCAATTATACTTAATTGAAGGAACAAGGGATGAGGTCTCTAACCAATACTCCTATTGCTTCATTATTGAGGATGATCCCAAGACATTTGAATAAACAATGAAGTCCCAGGATATAGCTTTCTGGAAAGAAGCAATCAATGATGAGATGGATTCCATCATGGGCAACAACACTTGGGTGTTGGTTGATCTACCACCTAGTTGCAAACCTTTGGGTTGCAAATGGATTTTCAAAAGGAAAATGAAGGTAGATGGAACTGTTGAACAGTTCAAGGCTAGACTAGTCATTCAGGACTTTAAACAAAAGTCAGGGATAAACTATTTTGATACCTATGCCCCTGTGGCTCGTATCAGTACCATAAGACTGTTGATTGCTTTGGCATCAATTCAAAATCTGATTTATCAGATGGATGTGAAAACAGCTTTCTTGAATGGTTTATTGGATGAGGAGGTTTATATGAACCATTTGGTTAGCCGAACCGGTGGCGATATCGGTTCCTGGTTAAACCATTTGGCCCGGTCCGGTTTTCAAAACTATATATACCACTAATTGTGTGTTTTATTATTTTGTATAATGTGTATAATAACATGTACTTTTCATTTTAGGGTGTTTTAAAAATAACATTAATTAGTGTGTTTAATTATTTTATATTTTGGATTATGTTGTAGATTGTTTAAATTGTACATTGTGAAATTTTTATTGTACTTTTTAATAAGGGATGTTTTAATTATTTGTTTTTAATTTGGTAGATATACTTTTATTTGGTTGTACAATGTGAATAAATTATTGCACTTTTAAAGAATGGGGTGTTTTAATAAGAGTATTAATTACACTATGCATTTTCTCTCACCTTTGACTTTCAAGATTTCATTTTTTAAGGTTTGATCATACATTCATTATATGTAGTATAGATAGATTCAGACAAAATTATTAACAATAAACAAAAGCATAAGTTAAGTAAAATGATATACCTTAATACTAAGCTAGCCAGAACCAATATTTAAGAGAAAGAAAGTGTTTTGCATTTATCATTCTTGCAAAA
Source organism: Chrysanthemum seticuspe (assembly GCA_019973895.1). Lineage (NCBI taxonomy): Eukaryota > Viridiplantae > Streptophyta > Magnoliopsida > Asterales > Asteraceae > Chrysanthemum > Chrysanthemum seticuspe. The sequence goes on from BPTQ01000009.1 coordinate 39,969,397, forward strand.
GGAGTTCATATTAAAGTTGCACAAGAAGGAAAGTGTTTTGCATTGCGGTTTTGTATATGGTTCTTTTTGTTTGCTAGTGATACACTTTGATGGTAATTGTTTCCAAGAAGGAAAGTTATTTTTGTTTTGCATTGCTATTATTGTAGATTACTCCGATATACTTATCATTCATCTTTAGTTTCACTTGTATATTAAACTTTGCATGTTTAAATGAATGAATACATGGGTACTGATGTGTTTCATGAGGAAATTTTAATGAATTTTAGTGAATTAAGTAAATTGTGGGATGAGATTAGCATTTAACCTGATAAACTCATCCTGATAGACACAATGCCTTATAGGGACAGATTGCGGGCTAGTTTTTTAAAAAATTTCAAAACCCGATAGACCCGACCTGATAACATGATTGACACCCTTGTAAAGGGGGTTGATTCTTTTTTGTTCTGTCTTTCCTATTACTTGAACAATCATAAAACATTCCAACGTATACCCATAAATTTAGATGCAGCTGATTTCTCTTTAACATTTCTTTTTTCTATCAATTTTCTTCCTCAACTTTTCACTTGGTGATTAAAGTGAGTAGGTACAGCAAAAATAACATCAATTCATCTTCTTTATGAAATCTACTTATCTTTATTTTTTCTTACCAAAAGAAAGTTGATTTGTCACATCATCATTTACTCTTTCCTCCAAAGATACAACAACTTTTTATGGAACACTGTAATTTTGAGTAAGTACATTTATTTCTTTCTTATTTTTTGCAACGTCTCTTTCCTGTCTTGACGCACAATCTTGAATTTTGAAAAGTTGTGGTGGTTGTGGTAATGGCGGGAAAACTTGTTCCTCTAAGAGCAAGGGGTGTGGTGAAGAAAACACCCCTCTTTATTTGGGTCCCACTTGTGCTACAACATCTTAACACATAACAAAACCCCCCACTATCATAACACACAACAAACCTTTTCATTTGGGCCTCACCCGTCCCAATTTTATTTTCTTTTTATTTTTCAAACAAAGTAAAAATTCATTCATAAAATAAAATAACAATACAACATATTAAAAATCATACGAAGACATAAAACGATACGGAAAAAAACAATGATAAGAAAGAAAAAACGATATGGAAAAAAAAACGTACAACACATAAAACCATACGAAACTTAAGAAATACAACTTATTGCGATGGACATTTCTTCATTATTTCTGCTTGTTACCTTCTTATGTAAGCCGCTTTGTCCGGTGTGGTGTTGTCGGGATCAAGCATGAGAAACGACAACTCTTTCATCTCGAGGTACCCCATTTCTTTATGTTTCCTCGTCTCGTATGCAAGTGTGGTGGCCTCAGATTTGCGTGTAAAGTGGGAAGATAAAAGTCCCGAAATACACTCTGTTTGACTCCCCCAGAGCTCCCCCGGCGCTCGACGTCTCAACCGACTTGGTTTTTTTGCGGGTCAAGATTTACCGGCAGGACGAGGTCTCGAATCAAGACCAAAAATATCCTCTAGATTTGTCATATCAATCAGGTCATCTGCGTCCACTTGGGGTATTGTTTCAAAACCTTCCACGCGTGATGTGCGGAAAATTATTTCCCAAAACGGTGAGCAAAATTAGTGTTTGCATTATCGGTATGATCAGCATCCTGTTCTCCGCTTCTACGGTTTATATATTTGTAGATAGCGTTGTACCTCTGGTAATCACTGTTAAGCCTGTTCCACTTTCCCGAGAACAAATTCTTGGTAGGATGATTCATGTTTTGTAGCGTTGTTGATCTACCACCTAGTTGCAAACCTTTGGGTTGCAAATGGATTTTCAAAAGGAAAATGAAGGTAGATGGAACTGTTGAACAGTTCAAGGATAGACTAGTCATTCAGGGCTTTAAACAAAAGTCAGGGATAAACTATTTTGATACCTATGCCCCTGTGGCTCGTATCAGTACCATAAGACTGTTGATTGCTTTGGCATCAATTCAAAATCTGATTATTTATCAGATGGATGTGAAAACAGCTTTCTTGAATGGTTTATTAGATGAGGAGGTTTATATGAACCATTTGGTTAGCCGAACCGGTGGCGATATCGGTTCCTAGTTAAACCATTTGGTCCGGTTCGGTTTTCAAAACTATATATACCACTAATTGTGTGTTTTATTAATTTGTATAATGTGTATAATAACATGTACTTTTCATTTTAGGGTGTTTTAAAAATAACATTAATTAGTGTGTTTAATTATTTTATATTTTGGATTATGTTGTAGATTGTTTAAATTGTACATTGTGAAATTTGTATTGTACTTTTTAATAAGGGACTGTTTTAATTGTTTGTTTTTAATTTGGTAGATATACGTTTATTTGGTTGTACAATGTGAATAAATTATTGCACTTTTAAAGAATGGGGTGTTTTAATAAGAGTATTAATTACACTATGCATTTTCTCTCACCTTTGACTTTCAAGATTTCATTTTTTAAGGTTTGATCATACATTCATTATATGTAGTATAGATAGATTCAGACAAAATTATTAACAATAAACAAAAGCATAAGTTAAGTAAAATGATATACCTTAATACTAAGCTAGCCAGAACCAATATTTAAGAGAAGGAAAGTGTTTTGCATTTATCATTCTTGCAAAAGGAGTTCATATTAAAGTTGCACAAGAAGGAAAGTGTTTTGCATTGCGGTTTTGTATATGGTTCTTTTTGTTTGCTAGTGATACACTTTGATGGTAATTGTTTCCAAGAAGGAAAGTTATTTTTGTTTTGCATTGCTATTATTGTAGATTACTCCGATATACTTATCATTCATCTTTAGTTTCACTTGTATATTAAACTTTGCATGTTTAAATGAATGAATACATGGGTACTGATGTGTTTCATGAGGAAATTTTAACGAATTTTAGTGAATTAAGTAAATTGTGGGATGAGATTAGCATTTAACCTGATAAACTCATCCTGATAGACACAATGCCTTATAGGGACAGATTGCGGGCTAGTTTTTTAAAAAATTTCAAAACCCGATAGACCCGACCTGATAACATGATTGACACCATTGTAAAGGGGGTTGATTCTTTTTTGTTCTGTCTTTCCTATTACTTGAACAATCATAAAACTTCCAACGTATACCCATAAATTTGGATGCAGCTGATTTCTCTTTAACATTTCTTTTTTCTATCAATTTTCTTCCTCAACTTTTCACTTGGTGATTAAAGTGAGTAGGTACAGCAAAAATAACATCAATTCATCTTCTTTATGAAATCTACTTTGCTTTCTTTTTTCTTACCAAAAGAAAGTCGATCTGTCACATCATCATTTACTCTTTCCTCCAAAGATACATCAACTTTTTATGTAACACTGTAATTTTGAGTAAGTACATTTATTTCTTCCTTATTCTTTGCAACGTCTCTTTCCTGTCTTGACGCACAATCTTGAATTTTGAAAAGTTGTGGTGGTTGTGGTAATGGCGGGAAAACTTGTTCCTCTAAGAGCAAGGGGTGTGGTGAAGAAAACACCCCTCTTTATTTGGGTCCCACTTGTGCTACAACATCTTAACACATAACAAAACCCCCCACTATCATAACACACAACAAACCTTTTCATTTGGGCCTCACCCGTCCCAATTTTATTTTCTTTTTATTTTTCAAACAAAGTAAAAATTCATTCATAAAATAAAATAACAATACAACATATTAAAAATCATACGAAGACATAAAACGATACGGAAAAAAACAATGATAAGAAAGAAAAAAAAACATACAACACATAAAACCATACGAAACTTAAGAAATACAACTTATCGCGATGGACATTTCTTCATTATTTCTGGTTGTTACCTTCTTATATAAGCCGCTTTGTCCGGTGTGGTGGTGTCGGGATCAAGCATGAGAAACGACAACTCTTTCATCTCGAGGTACCCCATTTCTTTATGTTTCCTCGTCTCGTACGCAAGTGTGGTGGCCTCAGCTTTGCGTGTAAAGTGGGAAGATAAAATTCCCGAAATACACTCTGTTTGACTCCCCCAGAGCTCCCCCGGCGCTCGACGTCTCAACCGACTTGGCTTTTTTGCTGGTCAAGATTTACCGGCAGGACGAGGTCTCGAATCAAGACCGAAAATATCCTCTAGATTTGTCATATCAATCAGGTCATCTGCGTCCACTTGGGGTATTGTTTCAAAACCTTCCACGCGTGATGTGCGGAAAATTATTTCCCAAAATGGTGAGCAAAATTAGTGTTTGCATTATCGGTATGATCAGCATCCTGTTCTCCGCTTCTACGGTTTATATATTTGTAGATAGCGTTGTACCTCTGGTAATCACTGTTAAGCCTGTTCCACTTTCCCGAGAACAAATTCTTGGTAGGATGTTCATGTTTTGTAGCGTTGTTGATCTACCACCTAGTTGCAAACCTTTGGGTTGCAAATGGATTTTCAAAAGGAAAATGAAGGTAGATGGAACTGTTGAACAGTTCAAGGATAGACTAGTCATTCAGGGCTTTAAACAAAAGTAAGGGATAAACTATTTTGATACCTATGCCCCTGTGGCTCATATCAGTACCATAAGACTGTTGATTGCTTTGGCATCAATTCAAAATCTGATTATTTATCAGATGGATGTGAAAACAGCTTTCTTGAATGGTTTATTAGATGAGGAGGTTTATATGAACCATTTGGTTAGCCGAACCGGTGGCGATATCGGTTCCTAGTTAAACCATTTGGTCCGGTTCGGTTTTCAAAACTATATATAACACTAATTGTGTGTTTTATTGATTTGTATAATGTGTATAATAACATGTACTTTTCATTTTAGGGTGTTTTAAAAATAACATTAATTAGTGTGTTTAATTATTTTATATTTTGGATTATGTTGTAGATTGTTTAAATTGTACATTGTGAAATTTTTATTGTACTTTTTAATAAGGGATGTTTTAATTGTTTGTTTTTAATTTGGTAGATATACTTTTATTTGGTTGTACAATGTGAATAAATTATTGCACTTTTAAAGAATGGGGTGTTTTAATAAGAGTATTAATTACACTATGCATTTTCTCTCACCTTTGACTTTCAAGATTTCATTTTTTAAGGTTTGATCATACATTCATTATATGTAGTATAGATAGATTCAGACAAAATTATTAACAATAAAAAAAAGCATAAGTTAAGTAAAATGATATACCTTAATACTAAGCTAGCCAGAACCAATATTTAAGAGAAGGAAAGTGTTTTGCATTTATCATTCTTGCAAAAGGAGTTAATATTAAAGCTGCACAAGAAGGAAAGTGTTTTGCATTGCGGTTTTGTATATGGTTCTTTTTGTTTGCTAGTGATACACTTTGATGGTAATTGTTTCCAAGAAGGAAAGTTATTTTTGTTTTGCATTGTTATTATTGTAGATTACTCCGATATACTTATCATTCATCTTTAGTTTCACTTGTATATTAAACTTTTCATGTTTAAATGAATGAATACATGGGTACTGATGTGTTTCATGAGGAAATTTTAACGAATTTTAGTGAATTAAGTAAATTGTGGGATGAGATTAGCATTTAACCCGATAAACTCATCTCGATAGATCCACCTGATAGACACAATGCCTTATAGAGACTGATTGCGGGCTAGTTTTTTAAAAAATTTCAAAACCCGATAGACCCGACCTGATAACATGATTGACACCCTTGTAAAGGGGATTGATTCTTTTTTGTTCTGTCTTTCCTATTACTTGAACAATCATAAAACTTCCAACGTATACCCATAAATTTGGATGCAGCTGATTTCTCTTTAACATTTCTTTTTTCTATCAATTTTCTTCCTCAACTTTTCACTTGGTGATTAAAGTAAGTAGGTACAACAAAAATAACATCAATTCATCTTCTTTATGAAATCTACTTTGCTTTCTTTTTTCTTACCAAAAGAAAGTTGATTTGTCACATCATCATTTACTCTTTCCTCCAAAGATACAACAACTTTTTATGTAACACTGTAATTTTGAGTAAGTACATTTATTTCTTCCTTATTCTTTGCAACGTCTCTTTCCTGTCTTGACACACAATCTTGAATTTTGAAAAGTTGTGGTGGTTGTGGTAATGGCGGGAAAACTTGTTCCTTTAAGAGCAAGGGGTGTGGTGAAGAAAACACCCCTCTTCATTTGGGTCCCACTTGTGCTACAACATCTTAACACATAACAAAACCCCCCACTATCATAACACACAACAAACCTTTTCATTTGGGCCTCACCCGTCCCAATTTTATTTTCTTTTTATTTTTCAAACAAAGTAAAAGTTCATTCATAAAATAAAATAACAATACAACATATTAAAAATCATACGAAGACATAAAACGATACGGAAAAAAACAATGATAAGAAAGAAAAAACGATATGGAAAAAAAACGTACAACACATAAAACCATACGAAACTTAAGAAATACAACTTATCGCGATGGACATTTCTTCATTATTTCTGCTTGTTACCTTCTTATGTAAGCCGCTTTGTCCGGTGTGGTGGTGTCGGGATCAAGCATGAGAAACGACAACTCTTTCATCTCGAGGTACCCCATTTCTTTATGTTTCCTCGTCTCGTACGCAAGTGTGGTGGCCTCAGATTTGCGTGTAAAGTGGGAAGATAAAAGTCCCGAAATACACCCCCGGCGCTCGACGTCTCAACCGACTTGGCTTTTTTGCGGGTCAAGATTTACCGGCAGGTTTATATGAACCATTTGGTTAGCCGAACCGGTGGCGATATCGGTTCCTGGTTAAACCATTTGGTCCGGTCCGGTTTACAAAACTATATATACCACTAATTGTGTGTTTTATTAATTTGTATAATGTGTATAATAACATGTACTTTTCATTTTAGGGTGTTTTAAAAATAACATTAATTAGTGTGTTTAATTATTTTATATTTTGGATTATGTTGTAAATTGTTTAAATTGTACATTGTGAAATTTTTTATTGTACTTTTTAATAAGGGATGTTTTAATTGTTTGTTTTTAATTTGGTAGATATACTTTTATTTGGTTGTACAATGTGAATAAATTATTGCACTTTTAAAGAATGGGGTGTTTTAATAAGAGTATTAATTACACTATGCATTTTCTCTCACCTTTGACTTTCAAGATTTCATTTTTTAAGGTTTGATCATACATTCATTATATGTAGTATAGATAGATTCAGACAAAATTATTAACAATAAACAAAAGCATAAGTAAAGTAAAATGATATACCTTAATACTAAGCTAGCCAGAACCAATATTTAAGAGAAGGAAAGTGTTTTGCATTTATCATTCTTGCAAAAGGAGTTAATATTAAAGCTGCACAAGAAGGAAAGTGTTTTACATTGCGGTTTTGTATATGGTTCTTTTTGTTTGCTAGTGATACACTTTGATGGTAATTGTTTCCAAGAAGGAAAGTTATTTTTGTTTTGCATTGCTATTATTGTAGATTACTCCGATATACTTATCATTCATCTTTAGTTTCACTTGTATATTAAACTTTGCATGTTTAAATGAATGAATACATGGGTACTGATGTGTTTCATGAGCAAATTTTAACGAATTTTAGTGAATTAAGTAAATTGTGGGATGAGATTAGCATTTAACCCGATAAACTCATCCCGATAGATCCACCTGATAGACACAATGCCTTATAGGGACATATTGCGGGCTAGTTTTTTTAAAAATTTCAAAACCCGATAGACCCGACCTGATAACATGATTGACACCCTTGTAAAGGAGATTGATTCTTTTTTGTTCTGTCTTTCCTATTACTTGAACAATCATAAAACTTCCAACGTATACCCATAAATTTGGTTACAGCTGATTTCTCTTTAACATTTTTTTTTCTATCAATTTTCTTCCTCAACTTTTCACTTGGTGATTAAAGTGAGTAGGTACAACAAAAATAACATCAATTCATCTTCTTTATGAAATCTACTTTGCTTTCTTTTTTCTTACCAAAAGAAAGTTGATTTGTCACATCATCATTTACTCTTTCCTCCAAAGATACAACAACTTTTTATGTAACACTGTAATTTTGAGTAAGTACGTTTATTTCTTCCTTATTCTTTGCAACGTCTCTTTCCTGTCTTGACGCACAATCTTGAATTTTGAAAAGTTGTGGTGGTTGTGGTAATGGCGGGAAAACTTGTTCCTCTAAGAGCAAGGGGTGTGGTGAAGAAAACACCCGTCTTTATTTGGGTCCCACTTGTGCTACAACATCTTAACACATAACAAAACCCCCCACTATCATAACACACAACAAACCTTTTCATTTGGACCTCACCCGTCCCAATTTTATTTTCTTTTTATTTTTCAAACAAAGTAAAAATTCATTCATAAAATAAAATAACAATACAACATATTAAAAATCATACGAAGACGTAAAACGATACGGAAAAAACAATGATAAGAAAGAAAAAACGATATGGAAAAAAGACGTACAACACATAAAACCATACGAAACTTAAGAAATACAACTTATCGCGATGGACATTTCTTCATTATTTCTGCTTGTTACCTTCTTATGTAAGCCGCTTTGTCCGGTGTGGTGGTGTCGGGATTAAGCATGAGAAACGACAACTCTTTCATCTCGAGGTACCCCATTTCTTTATGTTTCCTCGTCTCGTACGCAAGTGTGGTGGCCTCAGCTTTGCGTGTAAAGTGGGAAGATAAAAGTCCCGAAATACACTCTGTTTGACTCCTCCAGAGCTCCCCCGGCGCTCGACGTCTCAACCGACTTGGCTTTTTTGCGGGTCAAGATTTACCGGCAGGACGAGGTCTCGAATCAAGATCGAAAATATCCTCTAGATTTGTCATATCAATCAGGTCATCTGCGTCCACTTGGGGTATTGTTTCAAAACCTTCCACGCGTGAGGTGCGGAAAATTATTTCCCAAAACGGTGAGCAAAATTAGTGTTTGCATTATCGGTATGATCAGCATCATGTTCTCCGCTTCTACGGTTTATATATTTGTAGATAGCGTTGTACCTCTGGCAATCACTGTTAAGCCTGTTCCACTTTCCCGAGAACAAATTCTTGGTAGGATGTTCACGTTTTGTAGCGTTGTTGATCTACCACCTAGTTGCAAACCTTTGGGTTGCAAATGGATTTTCAAAAGGAAACTGAAGGTAGATGGAACTGTTGAACAGTTCAAGGCTAGACTAGTCATTCAGGGCTTTAAACAAAAGTCAGGGATAAACTATTTTGATCCCCCTGTAGCTCGTATCAGTACCATAAGACTGTTGATTGCTTTGGCATCAATTCAAAATCTGATTATTTATCAGATGGATGTGAAAACAGCTTTCTTGAATGGTTTATTGGATGAGGAGGTTTATATGAACCATTTGGTTAGCCGAACCGGTGGCGATATCGGTTCCTGGTTAAACCATTTGGTCTGGTCCGGTTTACAAAACTATATATACCACTAATTGTGTGTTTTATTAATTTGTATAATGTGTATAATAACATATACTTTTCATTTTAGGGTGTTTTAAAAATAACATTAATTAGTGTGTTTAATTATTTTATATTTTGGATTATGTTGTAGATTGTTTAAATTGTACATTGTGAAATTTGTATTGTACTTTTTAATAAGGGATGTTTTAATTGTTTGTTTTTAATTTGGTAGATATACTTTTATTTGGTTGCACAATGTGAATAAATTATTGCACTTTTAACGAATGAGGTGTTTTAATAAGAGTATTAATTACACTATGCATTTTCTCTCACCTTTGACTTTCAAGATTTCATTTTTTTCATACATTCATTATATGTAGTATAGATAGATTCAGACAAAATTATTAACAATAAACAAAAGCATAAGTTAAGTAAAATGATATACCTTAATAATAAGCTAGCCAGAACCAATATTTAAGAGAAGGAAAGTGTTTTGCATTTATCATTCTTGCAAAAGGAGTTAATATTAAAGCTGCACAAGAAGGAAAGTGTTTTGCATTGCGGTTTTGTATATGGTTCTTTTTGTTTGCTAGTGATACACTTTGATGGTAATTGTTTCCAAGAAGGAAAGTTATTTTTGTTTTGCATTGCTATTATTGTAGATTACTCCGATATACTTATCATTCATCTTTAGTTTCACTTGTATATTAAACTTTGCATGTTTAAATGAATGAATACAAGGGTACTGATGTGTTTCATGAGCAAATTTTAACGAATTTTAGTGAATTAAGTAAATTGTGGGATGAGATTGGCATTTAACCCGATAAACTCATCCCGATAGATCCACCTGATAGACACAATGCGTTATAGGGACATATTGCGGGCTAGTTTTTTTAAAAAATTTAAAACCCGATAGACCCGACCTGATAACATGATTGACACCCTTGTAAAGGGGATTGATTCTTTTTTGTTCTGTCTTGCCTATTATTTGAACAATCATAAAACTTCCAAAGTATACCCATAAATTTGGATGCAGCTGATTTCTCTTTAACATTTTTTTTTATCAATTTTCTTCCTCAGCTTTTCACTTGGTGATTAAAGTGAGTAGGTACAACAAAAATAACATCAATTCATTATCTTTATGAAATCTACTTTGCTTTCTTTTTTCTTACCAAAAGAAAGTTGATTTGTCACATCATCATTTACTCTTTCCTCCAAAGATACAACAACTTTTTATGTAACACTGTAATTTTGAGTAAGTACATTTATTTCTTCCTTATTCTTTGCAACGTCTCTTTCCTGTCTTGACGCACAATCTTGAATTTTGAAAAGTTGTGGTGGTTGTGGTAATAGCGGGAAAACTTGTTCCTCTAAGAGCAAGGGGTGTGGTGAAGAAAACACCCCTCTTTATTTGGGTCCCACTTGTGCTACAACATCTTAACACATAACAAAACCCCCCACTATCATAACACACAACAAACCTTTTCATTTGGGCCTCACCCGTCCCAATTTTATTTTCTTTTTATTTTTTAAACAAAGTAAAAATTCACTCATAAAATAAAATAACAATACAACATATTAAAAATCATACGAAGACATAAAACGATACGGAAAAAAACAATGATAAGAAAGAAAAAACGATATGGAAAAAAGACGTACAACGCATAAAACCATACGAAACTTAAGAAATACAACTTATCGCGATGGACAATTCTTTATTATTTCTGCTTGTTACCTTCTCATGTAAGCCGCTTTGTCCGGTGTGGTGGTGTTGGGATCAAGCATGAGAAACGACAACTCTTTCATCTCGAGGTACCCCATTTCTTTATGTTTCCTCGTCTCGTACGCAAGTGTGGTGGCCTCAGCTTTGCGTGTAAAGTGGGAAGATAAAAGTCCCGAAATACACTCTGTTTGACTCCCCCCAGAGCTCCCCCGGCGCTCGACGTCTCAACCGAGTTGGCTTTTTTGCGGGTCAAGATTTACCTGCAGGACGAGTTCTCGAATCAAGACCGAAAATATCCTCTAGATTTGTCATATCAATCAGGTCATCTGCGTCCACTTGGGGTATTGTTTCAAAACCTTCCACGCGTGATGTGCAGAAAATTATTTCCCAAAACGGTGAGCAAAATTAGTGTTTGCATTATCGGTATGATCAGCATCATGTTCTCCGCTTCTACGGTTTATATATTTGTAGATAGCATTGTACCTCTGGCAATCACTGTTAAGCCTGTTCCACATTCCCGAGAACAAATTCTTGGTAGGATGTTCACGTTTTGTAGCGTTGTTGATCTACCACCTAGTTGCAAACCTTTGGGTTGCAAATGGATTTTCAAAAGGAAAATGAAGGTAGATGGAACTGTTGAACAATTCAAGGCTAGACTAGTCATTCAAGGCTTTAAACAAAAGTCAGGGATAAACTATTTTGATCCCCCTGTGGCTCGTATCAGTACCATAAGACTGTTGATTGCTTTGGCATCAATTCAAAATCTGATTATTTATCAGATGGATGTGAAAACAGCTTTCTTGAATGGTTTATTGGAAGAGGAGGTTTATATGAACCATTTGGTTAGCCGAACCGGTGGCGATATCGGTTCCTGGTTAAACCATTTGGTCCGGTCCGGTTTTCAAAACTATATATACCACTAATTGCGTGTTTTATTAATTTGTATAATGTGTATAATAACATGTAATTTTCATTTTAGGGTGTTTTAAAAATAACATTAATTAGTGTGTTTAATTATTTTATATTTTGGATTATGTTGTAGATTGTTTAAATTGTACATTGTGAAATTTGTATTGTACTTTTTAATAAGGGATGTTTTAATTGTTTGTTTTTTAATTTGGTAGATATACGTTTATTTGGTTGTACAATGTGAATAAATTATTGCACTTTTAAAGAATGGGGTATTTTAATATGAGTATTAATTACACTATGCATTTTCTCTCACCTTTGACTTTCAAAATTTCATTTTTTAAGGTTTGATCATACATTCATTATATGTAGTATAGATAGATTCAGACAAAATTATTAACAATAAACAAAAGCATAAGTTAAGTAAAATGATATACCTTAATACTAAGCTAGCCAGAACCAATATTTAAGAGAAGGAAAGTGTTTTGCATTTATCATTCTTGCAAAAGGAGTTAATATTAAAGCTGCACAAGAAGGAAAGTGTTTTGCATTGCGGTTTTGTATATGGTTCTTTTTGTTTGCTAGTGATACACTTTGATGGTAATTGTTTCCAAGAAGGAAAGTTATTTTTGTTTTGCATTGCTATTATTGTAGATTACTCCGATATACTTATCATTCATCTTTAGTTTCACTTGTATATTAAACTTTGCATGTTTAAATGAATGAATACATGGGTACAGATGTGTTTCATGAGCAAATTTTAACGAATTTTAGTGAATTAAGTAAATTTTGGGATGAGATTGGCATTTAACCCGATAAACTCATCCCGATAGATCCACCTGATAGACACAATGCGTTATAGGGACATATTGCGGGCTAGTTTTTTAAAAAATTTCAAAACCCGATAGACCCGACCTGATAACATGATTGACACCCTTGTAAAGGGGATTGATTCTTTTTTGTTCTGTCTTTCCTATTACTTGAACAATCATAAAACTTCCAACATATACCCATAAATTTGGATGCAACTGATTTCTCTTTAACATTTTTTTTTCTATCAATTTTCTTCCTCAACTTTTCACTTGGTGATTAAAGTGAGTAGGTGCAACAAAAATAACATCAACTCATCTTCTTTATGAAATCTACTTTGCTTTCTTTTTTCTTACCAAAAGAAAGTTGATTTGTCACATCATCATTTACTCTTTCCTCCAAAGATACAACAACTTTTTATGTAACACTGTAATTTTGAGTAAGTACATTTATTTCTTCCTTATTCTTCGCAACGTCTCTTTCCTGTCTTGACACACAATCTTGAATGTTGAAAAGTTGTGGTGGTTGTGGTAATGGCGGGAAAACTTATTCCTCTAAGAGCAAGGGGTGTGGTGAAGAAAACACCCCTCTCTATTTGGGTCCCACTTGTGCTACAACATATTAACACATAACAAAACCCCCCACTATCATAACACACAATAAACCTTTTCATTTGGGCCTCACCCGTCCCAATTTTATTTTCTTTTTATTTTTCAAACAAAGTAAAAATTCATTCATAAAATAAAATAACAATACAACATATTAAAAATCATACGAAGACATAAAACGATACGGAAAAAAACAATGATAAGAAAGAAAAAACGATATGGAAAAAAGGCGTACAACGCATAGAACCATACGAAACTTAAGAAATACAACTTATCGCGATGGACATTTCTTCATTATTTCTGCTTGTTACCTTCTTACGTAAGCCGCTTGTCCGGTGTGGTGGTGTCGGGATCAAGCATGAGAAACGACAACTCTTTCATCTCGAGGTACCCCATTTTTTTATGTTTCCTCGTCTCGTACGCAAGTGTGGTGGCCTCAGCTTTGCGTGTAAAGTGGGAAGATAAAAGTCCCGAAATACACTCTGTTTGACTCCCCCCAGAGCTCCCCCGGCGCTCGACGTCTCAACCGACTTGGCTTTTTTGCGGGTCAGGATTTACCGGCAGGACGAGGTCTCGAATCAAGACCGAAAATATCCTCTAGATTTGTCATATCAATCAGGTCATCTGCGTCCACTTGGGGTATTGTTTCAAAACCTTCCACGCGTGATGTGCGGAAAATTATTTCCCAAAACGGTGAGCAAAATTAGTTTTTGCATTATCGGTATGATCAGCATCATGTTCTCCGCTTCTACGGTTTATATATTCGTAGATAGCGTTGTACCTCTGGCAATCACTGTTAAGCCTGTTCCACTTTCCCGAGAACAAATTCTTGGTAGGATGTTCACGTTTTGTAGCGTTGTTGATCTACCACCTAGTTGCAAACCTTTGGGTTGCAAATGGATTTTCAAAAGGAAAATGAAGGTAGATGGAACTGTTGAACAGTTCAAGGCTAGACTAGTCATTCAGGGCTTTAAACAAAAGTCAGGGATAAACTATTTTGATCCCCCTGTGGCTCGTATCAGTACCATAAGACTGTTGATTGCTTTGGCATCAATTCAAAATCTGATTATTTATCAGATGGATGTGAAAACAGCTTTCTTGAATGGTTTATTGGATGAGGAGGTTTATATGAACCATTTGGTTAGCCGAACCGGTGGCGATATCGGTTCCTGGTTAAACCATTTGGTCCGGTCCAGTTTTCAAAACTATATATACCACTATTTGTGTGTTTTATTAATTTGTATAATGTGTATAATAACATGTACTTTTCATTTTAGGGTGTTTTAAAAATAACATTAATTAGTGTGTTTAATTATTTTATATTTTGGATTATGTTGTAGATTGTTTAAATTGTACATTGTGAAATTTGTATTGTACTTTTTAATAAGGGATGTTTTAATTGTTTGTTTTTTAATTTGGTAGATATACGTTTATTTGGTTGTACAATGTGAATAAATTATTGCACTTTTAAAGAATGGGATGTTTTAATAAGAGTATTAATTACACTATGCATTTTCTCTCACCTTTGACTTTCAAGATTTCATTTTTTAAGGTTTGATCATACATTCATTATATGTAGTATAGATAGATTCAGACAAAATTATTAACAATAAACAAAAGCATAAGTTAAGTAAAATGATATACCTTAATAATAAGCTAGCCAGAACCAATATTTAAGAGAAGGAAAGTGTTTTGCATTTATCATTCTTGCAAAAGGAGTTAATATTAAAGCTGCACAAGAAGGAAAGTGTTTTGCATTACGGTTTTGTATATGGTTCTTTTTGTTTGCTAGTGATACACTTTGATGGTAATTGTTTCCAAGAAGGAAAGTTATTTTTGTTTTTCATTGCTATTATTGTAGATTACTCCGATATACTTATCATTCATCTTTAGTTTCACTTGTATATTAAACTTTGCATGTTTAAATGAATGAATACATGGGTACTGATGTGTTTCATGAGCAAATTTTAACGAATTTTAGTGAATTAAGTAAATTTTGGGATGAGATTCGCATTTAACCCGATAAACTCATCCCGATAGATCCACCTGATAGACACAATGCGTTATAGGGACATATTGCGGGCTAGTTTTTTAAAAAATTTCAAAACCCGATAGACCCGACCTGATAACATGATTGACACCCTTGTAAAGGGGATTGATTCTTTTTTGTTCTGTCTTTCCTATTACTTGAACAATCTTAAAACTTCCAACATATACCCATAAATTTGGATGCAGCTGATTTCTCTTTAACATTTTTTTTTCTATCAATTTTCTTCCTCAACTTTTCACTTGGTGATTAAAGTGAGTAGGTGCAACAAAAATAACATCAACTCATCTTCTTTATGAAATCTATTTTGCTTTCTTTTTTCTTACCAAAAGAAAGTTGATTTGTCACATCATCATTTACTCTTTCCTCCAAAGATACAACAACTTTTTATGTAACACTGTAATTTTGAGTAAGTACATTTATTTCTTCCTTATTCTTCGCAACGTCTCTTTCCTGTCTTGACACACAATCTTGAATTTTGAAAAGTTGTGGTGGTTGTGGTAATGGCGGGAAAACTTGTTCCTCTAAGAGCAAGGGGTGTGGTGAAGAAAACACCCCTCTCTATTTGGGTCCCACTTGTGCTACAACATATTAACACATAACAAAACCCCCCACTATCATAACACACAATAAACCTTTTCATTTGGGCCTCACCCGTCCCAATTTTATTTTCTTTTTATTTTTCAAACAAAGTAAAAATTCATTCATAAAATAAAATAACAATACAACATATTAAAAATCATACGAAGACATAAAACGATACGGAAAAAAACAATGATAAGAAAGAAAAAACGATATGGAAAAAAGACGTACAACGCATAAAACCATACGAAACTTAAGAAATACAACTTATCGCGATGGACATTTCTTCATTATTTCTGCTTGTTACCTTCTTACGTAAGCCGCTTTTCCGGTGTGGTGGTGTCGGGATCAAGCATGAGAAACGACAACTCTTTCATCTCGAGGTACCCCATTTCTTTATGTTTCCTCGTCTCGTACGCAAGTGTGGTGGCCTCAGCTTTGCGTGTAAAGTGGGAAGATAAAAGTCCCGAAATACACTCTGTTTGACTCCCCCCAGAGCTCCCCCGGCGCTCGACGTCTCAACCGACTTGGCTTTTTTGCGGGTCAAGATTTACCGGCAGGACGAGGTCTCGAATCAAGACCGAAAATATCCTCTAGATTTGTCATATCAATCAGGTCATCTGCGTCCACTTGGGGTATTGTTTCAAAACCATCCACGCGTGATGTGCGGAAAATTATTTCCCAAAACGGTGAGCAAAATTAGTTTTTGCATTATCGGTATGATCAGCATCATGTTCTCCGCTTCTACGGTTTATGTATTCGTAGATAGCGTTGTACCTCTGGCAATCACTGTTAAGCCTGTTCCATTTTCCCGAGAACAAATTCTTGGTAGGATGTTCACATTTTGTAGCGTTGTTGATCTACCACCTAGTTGCAAACCTTTGGGTTGCAAATGGATTTTCAAAAGGAAAATGAAGGTAGATGGAACTGTTGAACAGTTCAAGGCTAGACTAGTCATTCAGGGCTTTAAACAAAAGTCAGGGATAAACTATTTTGATCCCCCTGTGGCTCGTATCAGTACCATAAGACTGTTGATTGCTTTGGCATCAATTCAAAATCTGATTATTTATCAGATGGATGTGAAAACAGCTTTCTTGAATGGTTTATTGGATGAGGAGGTTTATATGAACCATTTGGTTAGCCGAACCGGTGGCGATATCGGTTCCTGGTTAAACCATTTGGTCCGGTCCAGTTTTCAAAACTATATATACCACTATTTGTGTGTTTTATTAATTTGTATAATGTGTATAATAACATGTACTTTTCATTTTAGGGTGTTTTAAAAATAACATTAATTAGTGTGTTTAATTATTTTATATTTTGGATTATGTTGTAGATTGTTTAAATTGTACATTGTGAAATTTGTATTGTACTTTTTAATAAGTGATGTTTTAATTGTTTGTTTTTAATTTGGTAGATATACTTTTATTTGGTTGTATAATATGAATAAATTATTGCACTTTTAAAGAATCGGGTGTTTTAATAAGAGTATTAATTACACTATGCATTTTCTCTCACCTTTGACTTTCAAGATTTCATTTTTTAAGGTTTGATCATACATTCATTATATGTAGTATAGATAGATTCAGACAAAATTATTAACAATAAACAAAAGCATAAGTTAAGTAAAATGATATACCTTAATACTAAGCTAGCCAGAACCAATATTTAAGAGAAGGAAAGTGTTTTGCATTTATCATTCTTGCAAAAGGAGTTAATATTAAAGCTGCACAAGAAGGAAAGTGTTTTGCATTCCGGTTTTGTATATGGTTCTTTTTGTTTGCTAGTGATACACTTTGATGGTAATTGTTTCCAAGAAGGAAAGTTATTTTTGTTTTGCATTGCTATTATTGTAGATTACTCCGATATACTTATCATTTATCTTTAGTTTCACTTGTATATTAAACTTTGCATGTTTAAATGAATGAATACATGGGTACTGATGTGTTTCATGAGCAAATTTTAACGAATTTTAGTGAATTAAGTAAATTTTCGGATGAGATTCGCATTTAACCCGATAAACTCATCCCGATAGATCCACCTGATAGACACAATGCGTTATAGGGACATATTGCGGGCTAGTTTTTTAAAAAATTTCAAAACCCGATAGACCCGACCTGATAACATGATTGACACCCTTGTAAAGGGGATTGATTCTTTTTTGTTCTGTCTTTCCTATTACTTGAACAATCATAAAACTTCCAACGTATACCCATAAATTTGGATGCAGCTGATTTCTCTTTAACATTTTTTTTTCTATCAATTTTCGTCCTCAACTTTTCACTTGGTCATTAAAGTAAGTAGGTACAACAAAAATAACATCAATTCATCTTCTTTATGAAATCTACTTTGCTTTCTTTTTTCTTACCAAAATAAAGTTGATTTGTCACTTCATCATTTACTCTTTCCTCCAAAGATACAACAACTTTTTATGTAACACTATAATTTTGAGTAAGTACATTTATTTCTTCCTTATTCTTTGCAACGTCTCTTTCCTGTCTTGACGCACAATCTTAAATTTTGAAAAGTTGTGGTGGTTGTGGTAATGGCGGGAAAACTTGTTCCACTAAGATCAAGGGGTGTGGTGAAGAAAACACCCCTCTTTATTTGGGTCCCACTTGTGCTACAACATCTTAACACATAACAAAACCCCCCACTATCATAACACACAACAAACCTTTTCATTTGGGCCTCACCCATCCCAATTTTATTTTCTTTTTATTTTTCAAACAAAGTAAAAATTCATTCATAAAATAAAATAACAATACAACATATTAAAAATCATACGAAGACATAAAACGATACGGAAAAAAACAATGATAAGAAAGACAAAACGATATGGAAAAAAGACGTACAACGCATAAAACCATATGAAACTTAAGAAATACAACTTATCGCGATGGACATTTCTTCATTATTTCTGCTTGTTACCTTCTTATGTAAGCCGATTTGTCCGGTGTGGTGGTGTCGGGATCAAGCATGAGAAACGACAACTCTTTCATCTCGAGGTACCCCATTTCTTTATGTTTCCTAGTCTCGTACGCAAGTGTGGTGGCCTCAGCTTTGCGTGTAAAGTGGGAAGATAAAAGTCCCGAAATACACTCTGTTTGACTCCCCCAGAGCTCCCCCGGCGCTCGACGTCTCAACCGACTTGGCATTTTTGCGGGGCAAGATTTACCGGCAGGACGAGGTCTCGAATCAAGACCGAAAATATCCTCTAGATTTGTCATATCAATCAGGTCATCTGCGTCCACTTGGGGTATTGTTTCAAAACCTTCCACGCGTGATGTGCGGAAAATTATTTCCCAAAACGGTGAGCAAAATTAGTGTTTGCATTATCGGTATGATCAGCATCATGTTCTCCGCTTCTACGGTTTATATATTTGTAGATAGCGTTGTACCTCTGGCAATCACTGTTAAGCCTGTTCCACTTTCCCGAGAACAAATTCTTGGTAGGATGTTCACGTTTTGTAGCGTTGTTGATCTACCACCTAGTTGCAAACCTTTGGGTTGCAAATGGATTTTCAAAAGGAAACTGAAGGTAGATGGAACTGTTGAACAGTTCAAGGCTAGACTAGTCATTCAGGGCTTTAAACAAAAGTCAGGGATAAACTATTTTGATCCCCCTGTGGCTCGTATCAGTACCATAAGACTGTTGATTGCTTTGGCATCAATTCAAAATCTGATTATTTATCAGATGGATGTGAAAACAGCTTTCTTGAATGGTTTATTGGATGAGGAGGTTTATATGAACCATTTGGTTAGCCGAACCGGTGGCGATATCGGTTCCTGGTTAAACCATTTGGTCCGGTCCGGTTTTCAAAACTATATATACCACTAATTGTGTGTTTTATTAATTTGTATAATGTGTATAATAACATGTACTTTTCATTTTAGGGTGTTTTAAAAATAACATTAATTAGTGTGTTTAATTATTTTATATTTTGGATTATGTTGTAGATTGTTTAAATTGTACATTGTGAAATTTTTATTGTACTTTTTAATAAGGGATGTTTTAATTGTTTGTTTTTAATTTGGTAGATATACTTTCATTTGGTTGTACAATGTGAATAAATTATTGCACTTTTAAAGAATGGGGTGTTTTAATAAGAGTATTAATTACACTATGTATTTTTTTCACCTTTGACTTTCAAGATTTCAATTTTTAAGGTTTGATCATACATTCATTACATGTAGTATAGATAGATTCAGACAAAATTATTAACAATAAACAAAAGAATAAGTTAAGTAAAATGATATACCTTAATACTAAGCTAGCCAGAACCAATATTTAAGAGAAGGAAAGTGTTTTGCATTTATCATTCTTGCAAAAGGAGTTAATATTAAAGCTGCACAAGAAGGAAAGTGTTTTGCATTACGGTTTTGTATATGGTTCTTTTTGTTTGCTAGTGATACACTTTGATGGTAATTGTTTCCAAGAAGGAAAATTATTTTTGTTTTGCATTGCTATTATTGTAGATTACTCCGATATACTTATCATTCATCTTTAGTTTCGCTTGTATATTAAACTTTGCATGTTTAAATGAATGAATACATGGGTACTGATGTGTTTCATGAGCAAATTTTAACGAATTTTAGTGAATTAAGTAAATTGTGGGATGAGATTGGCATTTAACCCGATAAACTCATCCCGATAGATCCACCTGATAGACACAATGCGTTATAGGGACATATTGCGGGCTAGTTTTTTAAAAAAATTTAAAACCCGATAGACCCGACCTGATAACATGATTGACACCCTTGTAAAGGGGATTGATTCTTTTTTGTTCTGTCTTTCCTATTACTTGAACAATCATAAAACTTCCAACGTATACCCATAAATTTGGATGCAGCTGATTTCTCTTTAACATTTTTTTTTTCTATCAATTTTCGTCCTCAACTTTTCACTTGGTGATTAAAGTGAGTAGGTACAACAAAAATAACATCAATTCATCTTCTTTATGAAATCTACTTTGCTTTCTTTTTTCTTACCAAAATAAAGTTGATTTGTCACATCATCATTTACACTTTCCTCCAAAGATACAACAACTTTTTATGTAACACTGTAATTTTGAGTAAGTACATTTATTTCTTCCTTATTCTTTGCAACGTCTCTTTCCTGTCTTGACCAATCTTGAATTTTGAAAAGTTGTGGTGGTTGTGGTAATGGCGGGAAAACTTGTTCCTCTAAGAGCAAGGGGTGTGGTGAAGAAAACACCCATCTTTATTTCGGTCCCACTTGTGCTACAACATCTTAACACATAACAAAACCCCCCACTATCATAACACACAACAAACCTTTTCATTTGGGCCTCACCCGTCCCAATTTTATTTTCTTTTTATTTTTCAAACAAAGTAAAAATTCATTCATAAAATAAAATAACAATACAACATATTAAAAATCATACGAAGACATAAAACGATACCGAAAAAAACAATGATAAGAAAGAAAAAACGATATGGAAAAAAGACGTACAACACATAAAACCATACGAAACTTAAGAAATACAACTTATCGCGATGGACATTTCTTCATTATTTCTGCTTGTTACCTTCTTATGTAAGCCGCTTTGTCCGGTGTGGTGGTGTCGGGATCAAGCATGAGAAACGACAACTCTTTCATCTCGAGGTACCCCATTTCTTTATGTTTCCTCGTCTAGTACGCAAGTGTGGTGGCCTCAGCTTTGCGTGTAAAGTGGGAAGATAAATGTCCCGAAATACACTCTGTTTGACTCCCCCCAGAGCACCCCCGGCGCTCAACGTCTCAACCGACTTGGCTTTTTTGAGGGTCAAGATTTACCGGCAGGACGAGGTCCCGAATCAAGACCGAAAATATCCTCTAGATTTGTCATATCAATCAGGTCATCTGCGTCCACTTGGGGTATTGTTTCAAAACCTTCCACGCGTGATGTGCGGAAAATTATTTCCCAAAACGGTGAGCAAAATTAGTGTTTGCATTATCGGTATGATCCGCATCATGTTCTCCGCTTCTACGGTTTATATATTTGTAGATAGCGTTGTACCTTTGGGTTGCAAATGGATTTTCAAAAGGAAAATGAAGGTAGATGGAACTGTTGAACAGTTCAAGGCTAGACTAGTCATTCAGGGCTTTAAACAAAAGTCAGGGATAAACTATTTTGATCCCCCTGTGGCTCGTATCAGTACCATAAGACTGTTGATTGCTTTGGCATCAATTCAAAATCTGATTATTTATCAGATGGATGTGAAAACAGCTTTCTTGAATGGTTTATTGGATGAGGAGGTTTATATGAACCATTTGTTTAGCCGAACCGGTGGCGATATCGGTTCCTGGTTAAACCATTTGGTCTGGTCCGGTTTTCAAAACTATATATACCACTAATTGTGTGTTTTATTAATTTGTATAATGTGTATAATAACATGTACTTTTCATTTTTGGGTGTTTTAAAATAACATTAATTAGTGTGTTTAATTATTTTATATTTTGGATTATGTTGTAGATTGTTTAAATTGTACATTGTGAAATTTTTATTGTACTTTTTAATAAGGGATGTTTTAATTGTTTGTTTTTAATTTGGTAGATATACTTTTATTTGGTTGTACAATGTGAATAAATTATTGCACTTTTAAAGAATGGGGTGTTTTAATAAGAGTATTAATTACACTATGCATTTTCTCTCACCTTTGACTTTCAAGATTTCATTTTATAAGGTTTGATCATACATTCATTATATGTAGTATATATAGATTCAGACAAAATTATTAACAATAAACAAAAGCATAAGTTAAGTAAAATGATATACCTTAATACTAAGCTAGCCAGAACCAATATTTAAGAGAAGGAAAGTGTTTTGCATTTATCATTCTTGCAAAAGGAGTTAATATTAAAGCTGCACAAGAAGGAAAGTGTTTTGCATTGCGGTTTTGTATATGGTTCTTTTTGTTTGCTAGTGATACACTTTGATGGTAATTGTTTCCAAGAAGGAAAGTTATTTTTGTTTTGCATTGCTATTATTGTAGATTACTCCGATATACTTATCATTCATCTTTAGTTTCACTTGTATATTAAACTTTGCATGTTTAAATGAATGAATACATGGGTACTGATGTGTTTCATGAGCAAATTTTAACGAATTTTAGTGAATTAAGTAAATTGTGGGATGAGATTGGCATTTAACCCGATAAACTCATCCCGATAGATCCACCTGATAGACACAATGCGTTATAGGGACATATTGCGGGCTAGTTTTTTAAAAAAATTCAAAACCCGATAGACCCGACCTGATAACATGATTGACACCCTTGTAAAGGGGATTGATTCTTTTTTGTTCTGTCTTGCCTATTACTTGAACAATCATAAAACTTCCAACGTATACCCATAAATTTGGATGCAGCTGATTTCTCTTTAACATTTTTTTTTCTATCAGTTTTCTTCCTCAACTTTTCACTTGGTGATTAAAGTGAGTAGGTACAACAAAAATAACATCAATTCATCTTCTTTATGAAATCTACTTTGCTTTCTTTTTTCTTACCAAAATAAAGTTGATTTGTCACATCATCATTTACTGTTTCCTCCAAAGATACAACAAATTTATATGTAACACTGTAATTTTGAGTAAGTATATTTATTTCTTCCTTATTCTTTGCAACGTCTCTTTCCTGTCTTGACGCACAATCTTGAATTTTGAAAAGTTGTGGTGGTTGTGGTAATGGTGGGAAAACTTGTTCCTCTAAGAGCAAGGGGTGTGGTGAATAAAACACCCCTCTTTATTTGGGTCCCACTTGTGCTACAACATCTTAACACATAACAAAACCCCCCACTATCATAACACACAACAAACCTTTTCATTTGGGCCTCACCCGTCCCAATTTTATTTTCTCTTTATTTTTCAAACAAAGTAAAAATTCATTCATAAAATAAAATAGCAATACAACATATTAAAAATCATACGAAACGTACAACACATAAAACCATACGAAACTTAAGAAATACAACTTATCACGATGGAAATTTCTTCATTATTTCTGCTTGTTACCTTCTTATGTAAGCCGCTTTGTCCGGTGTGGTGGTGTCGGGATCAAGCATGAGAAACGACAACTCTTTCATCTCGAGGTACCCCATTTCTTTATGTTTCCTCGTCTCGTACGCAAGTGTGGTGGCCTCAGCATTGCGTGTAAAATGGGAAGATAAAAGTCCCGAAATGCACTCTGTTTGACTCCCCCCAGAGCTCCCCCGGCGCTCGAAGTCTCAACCGACTTGGCTTTTTTGCGGGTCAAGATTTACCGGCAGGACGAGGTCTCGAATCAAGACCGAAAATATCCTCTAGATTTGTCATATGAATCAGGTCATCTGTGTCCACTTGGGGTATTGTTTCAAAACTTTCCACGCGTGATGTGCGGAAAATTATTTCCCAAAACGGTGAGCAAAATTAGTGTTTGCATTATCGGTATGATCAGCATCATGTTCTCCGCTTCTACGGTTTATATATTTGTAGATAGCGTTGTACCTCTGGCAATCACTGTTAAGCCTGTTCCACTTTCCCGAGAACAAATTCTTGGTAGGATGTTCACGTTTTGTAGCGTTGTTGAAATCCGCCATAATCTGGTTCCAAAACGCTTCGTCGGTACGATCATTTCTTATATTGGCGCTTTGGGAAAGTTCCACACAAATCTCCGCTAGCAACACTTCTTCATCGCGTGTCCATCGGGTATTGTTGCGGGTCACTTCCTCCTCCACGTCAACCTCATCGTCCGCGTTCAAATTCATAACCGATGGCTTTTTTTATTTTGACAATTTTTCTACTTTTTCCCCTTTACGTCGTGCCTCATTTTCGTCTTGTGGTGGGGTTGTGGTACTTTGAATTGTGATTGTGATGCTTGTGATTCAAAGAATTGTGGTGGGGATTGAAGAAAATTTCTTTGGGATGATTGTGGTTGAAAGAATTGTGGGGGTGCATTTCTTTGATATCCGAATTGTTGGTATCCTTGTTGTTGGTTTTGTTGATACGTGTTGGAATCACTCCTAAACTGTATTTCAAGTATTTATATTTCATATGTAATAGGTAGCTTATTATGGCCTTTATGTTTGTTTCAGGTCCAACTTATGTAGAAGGCCCATAAGCTTAGGCCCAAGCCCATATAAGAAAGGATGGGAACTAGGAGTGTTGCCCTAGCTTCCCTCCTATAAATACTCTTGTAAACCCTCATTTGAGGGTTGGTTGTTCAAGTTATTCTCTTCACATATGCTCTACACCTAAACCGTATTTTATATCGTGTGTGTGTGTGTTTTACTTGTTCATCTCTTCTCTATCTCTTTCTATATTACTTGTGTTGTAAAACTAGTGACCTATCAGTGGTATCAATCGCCTAATAGTTGGGTGAATCGTTATTGCTTTTGAAGTGGGTTTTGGTCCTACGCATAAGGCTAACGAATCATACTTTGGTTCGCTTAAAAACACGTTTTTTACACTTTTCAATCCAAGATTCTTGTACTTTCAATGTTTTAAGGTGTTAAAATAACTGTTTTTGGTAAAAAGTTTCAAACTTTACGCGTGGATTTACGTTTTTAAGCTTATTTTTGTTCGAGGGTTTCATCCTACTCGTAACTGTTTTAGACGTTTTGGTTCATCAAGTTTCATACTTTTATGTTATTTTGGTGATATTGAAGCTATCTCATCACAAAAATCTGGTTTAGAAACATCTTTGGGCAAAATCAAAATTACGAGTAATCTGATTCGCCTCCAAACAGTCAAGTTTAATCACACAAGCTAACCACTTGTGAATGGTCAACCGTAATAAACTTAAAACAGCTCAGAAAGCAAATGCAATTAAGATCAGAGGAATATAGTGGATTCCTGGGTCGTTAAGTCCCACGGAGGATGAATGGTGTTTAACACAGACAGATGTCGAATAATCACTAATGATAGTGATCAGTAAGGATTTTGAGTTATTTATACCTAAAGAAAAGTTTTGTAAATTACAGGGGCTTAAATGCAAATTAAAGGAAATTAAAAAGTTAAAATATATTAAATAAATGCTATCACTATTTTTACAATGTTGTTTTTGTGATTTTATAAAACAAAATAACTTAAATAAACTATTTTAACTAAAACGTAAACTTAAATTATCTAAAAACTTGATTTAAAATGAAAACGAGCGTTATGTATAAAAATTACGCGAGTGCGCAAGGAAAAACGTAAAATTTTTGTAATAAAAGTCCTACAAGTGTAAAAGCAATTTTCTTACTTAATATATGACAAAAGAAAATTTTAGAAAAAAGATTTATATTTTTTTGACTTTTATATTTTTTTATTATGAATTAAATACGATTTTACACTAATTAAATGATTAAAAATACTAAAACTATTTAGAAAAATCTGAAACTTTTTTTATAAAATACTTTATAACATTACAAAGCTAGGAAAAATAAAAAGAATGTGACCACTTATTGTAATAAGCTAGAAATAAGCTAAATAATACGTTTAAGCTTAAATGGACAAGTGAGGGTTATGTATTAGATTGTGCAAATGATAACCAGTCAAAGACCCAAGGGCAATTGGTATACAGGTACACACTATCACTCTCAAGGTCGGGAGGTCTCAGGTTCGAGCCTGCCTCCCCACCTTTTTGCTAAATATTTTTTTTTTTTCGATTTTTCTTTACAAACTTATTAAACACACTTAAATAAGCACTTTTTATAACTATAACTTTTTACAAAATCCACTAATAAGCTCAGAATTAGCTTATGATTCCAACAGTGAACAAGAAAATGAACAAGCACAAGGATTTAGTAAAGAGGCTAATAAGCTAAAATAATAAGCAAAAGAGTAAATGAAAATAAGCTAAGGGACTATAAATAAGCTAATGTTACAAATGAAAAAGCAAAATGACTTGAAAATAAGCACCAAATAAGCCAAAATAAGCACAAGCTTAAACTGTTTACACAGTTAACTATTTGGTTTTCTAGCTACTTATAAGCAAGTATTTAAGCACTTTAATAAGCTAATAAATGAAAAAGATCACTGGAACTGACTAGTATACCAGCTAGGCTATCCAAAAAGCTAAAATTCTCTCTGTGGTGTTCACTGGAGAGCTGATGAGGAGCTTTTGAAAAATAGGCTAAACACTGAATGCTCAGTGGACTATATGAAATGGACAAAATAAAAAGTACTTAGCAGGCTAGTTAAATAAGCTAAGAATGGAAAATAAGCACTTGTAACCTTGAGTCAGCTAGGTGAGCTTCTCAAAAAGCTAATGGACACAAGCTAGTACTCAATAATGAGCTCTGTGAGAGCTTGTGAAGCTAGGTGGCTCACTGGTGCACAGAGCATGTTTTTGAAAAAGGCCTTGAAAGATACAAAGAAATAAGCAGTCTAAAAGCTAAGTAATTATAAGATACTAATTTTCTAATTAAGTTAAGCAGCTAAATTTTACTATCCCAAAAGGATTTAAGCTAAATCTTAATATTGAGTCCTATATAAAATTATTCATTTTATTCAAAAACTGCTATTGGAAAAATTTGACTTTTTATATTATGAACTATGTTGACTTTTATGAACTTTAAATCGATTCTAATGACTGAATATGTTATAATAAGCTAGGATAAGGTGAAATTAAGCTAGAGTAACAAGTTTTAAGCTAATTTGATGAGAATAGTAATCTAAAATCTTAACAGTGATATGCAAATTAAGATTATAAGCTATTTTGACTTTTATAAAATAAGGACTGGTTTAAACGTATAGTGACAATTCTAAAATCTAATGATAAGAGTAGTTTAATCGAATTTTGAACAATGAGATCGA
>BPTQ01000009.1:40006623-40032915 GCA_019973895.1 Chrysanthemum seticuspe
TTTGTGGTTCCTGGAAATACTTCATCATCTATTGTATGTTTAGTGCATTCTTGGAAATACTTGGGCATCTATTTGTATATTTAGTGCATCGATGGACATATTAGGGTATCAATAAGTATGATTACTGCATCATTGAACATCTTAGAGCATCAACGAGTATGATTGCATTAGTGAGTAAGATTAGTGCATCATCAGACATATTAAGATATTAGTGTGTATGTTTAGTGCATCGTTGGTCATAGTAGGCCATCCATTTGTATGTTTAGTACATCGCTGGAAATACTTCAGCATATACTTGTATGTTTAGTGCGTCTATGAACATATTAGGGCATCAGTGAGTATGATTAGTGCATCGTCAAAGATATTAAGGCATTTGTGTATTTTTATAGTGTATTCGTTTGTATGTTTAGTGCATCGGTTGTCATAGTAGGGCATCCATTTGTATGTTTAGTGCGTCATTGGAAATACTTGGGCGTCTGTTTGTATGCTTGGTGTAATTCCTCTGGATGCGTCTGAATATGTTCTGAAAGAGTTTGGTGAATCTATTGGAGAAGTCACCGAGGTAACCTTCTCTCTCTCTCTCTCTCTCTCTCTCTCTCTCTCTCTCTATTTTATAGAAAATTACGTGCTAATATGTATTTTAATGTTATTTAACGTGTAATAGGTCCAGATAATGAAAGGTAAAGACTTAACTGAGAATAAAGGCTATGCTTTTGTGACCTTCAGGTTTTAAGATTTAGCTGCTATTTCCGCCATTAAAGAGCTTAACAATAGAGAGTTAAAGTTATTGCAACAGTTTTAAATCTTTATAGAGTTATAAAAACTGGTGGGTTTGATAGACTGCCTCAATAACTATATTGACATATGGATCTTATGGTCTTGGCGTGAGTTTCTGTTTTATATTACTTATTTTTTCATTTTTGGCTGTAGCAAGATTTTATTTGGCTCTAATTTCTTCAAAACTTGTGTAGGTAAATAATGCAGAATACGACATTGATGCTCTTTGTGTTGGCCCGTGGTTCGCCATTTTGACAGTGACTTGTCATCTCATATGTTTAATTCATTTATTGGCATACACTTAGGAAAGAAAACATGGAAATGCAACATTTTGATAACAATTATCATTTTACGTTATGCAGGAGGATTTTTTCATATGTCTACACAACATGCTTGCAAATAGTGTAGAGGTGTCGGGTATACACTGTGTTAAGGACGCAAATGTTCCATTGATGAGATTTAAATTTGAATGGATTTCAATCGACTTGCCTTATGCTCAACTTCAAGTTACAACTGCTCTTGAGATATCTTGACAAGTTCTTTTATTTTTAATTACGTTATTAAAAGGGAGTTGGATACTAAGACTATAATGCTCACATTATAGTCTTTAACAATGGGCATTGGCGGACTCATATCAAGACTGCCAAAGGGTAATATCTTATTGTATTTGTGTTATACATTAGTGCATCAACATTATACGTTAATTGTTTAATATTGCATAACGATTATTCAGTGATGTAGTAAACATTGGGGTGTTTGGCAATATAATAATTTCTATACAATTTTAGTGCATTTGTATTAGAAAAATAAGGCATATTTATGAAATATTGCATGATGATTATTAAGCGGTGTTTGGCAATATACTAATTTGTGTACATTTTATGGCATATGTATTAAAAAAATAAGGCATTTGTATGGAATATTACATAATGATTGTTCAACTCATAATGATTATTCAATTAATTCAGGTTCTATTTAGAAATATACATTTGACCTGTCTCCATCCGCAATTTACTGGAATGGATGAATTTAGTGACGAAGATGATTTTGTCAGACGAGAATATGAAATTTCTTCTTGGTTGAACGCTGATGATTTGTTACAAGGTAACGACTTTATAGGCATCGAAAGGTAAATGGTTTGAGGGGCTTCTCTGGATGTTTCAGAATTTGCAAGAATTTGAAGATAGTCATTGCTTAGCTTGTAAAAATATTATTTTCCAGTTTTTGTTTAACTTACTATATCTTAGAAGATGTTGTATTCTTATTGTAGCATCACTCATCAATGCAAAATGCATCTGTTGTATTCTGATTGGCAAGTTAAGTTTATAATAAGATTAATTCGTTCATAACATGAATACTTATTTATTTGTATGTTTATTGATATTTTTTGTTCAACTATATTTTTCGGTTGATATTTTTACTCCCAATCGCACAATAAATATATTCTTTTTAAATATACAGCTTTATCCCTTCATCTCTATTACACTCAATGTATTCTTTTATTATTTATATTAATGGATGTGTTTATCATGATTACAAATAATAACTACATCATGGTAAGAAAAAAAGTAGTGATATCACAACAAGATTATACATCAATATTACATAAAGCAAATGCATTATGTTAATACATCTATGTTGTGCGTTGTTTATAGCTATGATGCATCATTTGGTGCATCTGTTTTTTTATATTAAGTGCATTAGTTTATGTAAAAAAATAATGCATCAGTTTGTATAAAAACAATGCATCTGTTTATTACTTATGTTTTAATCGAACTAAAAACGGACTGAGAAAAAGGAAACCAACAAGACGATACACTTAAAATGTAACCATATAAATAAAAAAAATATTGGCCACCTCATGGCTAGAAAAATGCATGTCTATATTACATAAAACCTCAAAAGACACTGGTTTTAATCAATTATAAGTATTACAAGCTCAAATGTCCAAACATCCGTAAAAACGGCAATTACATACAAAAGATAAACATGATAAAACATGACGCAACTTTACTGCATCTGTTTGATGAACTTTAATGCATTTGTTTGAGACACTTTAGTGGATCCGTGTGATCAGTTGGTGTAACCTGAAAGATATAAGATACAGGTTCAAATTCAAGTTATGTCTTAAGAAACTAGCATGAAAAATCTATTGGTTACAAATTAAAATCTAAGCTGCAAATGAAATAGTTCAAAAATATAATGACAAATATAGCATTATTAACCTTTTTAGGAGCCTGAGATTTCTCTAAATCTTCCAACTGGCTTTTTGGTACTGATATCTATTGACCTGGAAAGATAACCATACTCGACCATTACAACTTTCTAGTAAAAATAATTTGAAAGAAAATAATAGTAACTTGCCAATCTTACATACCTATTTTATTCTCTCGTTTACCCTTTATGTCGACTTTAGGCGTTTGATTAATTACATGTGACCCATCTGAGGGTGCCTTCGACAACTCCTTGAATGTAACGTCACAAGAACCTCATGTATTTTTTTCTTCCCATAATAATAACACATCCATACAATTGAATATAACACATCCTTTATCCTTTGCATTAATGATTGTGTTCATTTTCAGCTAAAACTTTAGTGTAGTTGTTTGATGCAATTTAGTGCATCTATTTTAGCCACTTTAGTCAAGTGAATGAATTATAGACATATAGCAAAAGAAGCTCTACCTGATCATCATGGAGTACAAAGACTATATCTCTTAATTAATATTTTCCTTGATAACTAACTTTAGTCAACTGTGGCACTAGTAAATGTATGGTGCTTGCATCTTTTACAAGATCAGGACCATCTAGATCCATCATGAGTCCATATACATAACCGTTAATCATACCAAGTTGTTGATCATACTAAGCTTGAGATTCAATTTATTTCCATCACTTAGATTTGCAGCATGCAATGAAGCACCTACAACTATAGCCTTGTCTGCATCTAGATGTATGTCAAGATCACTCCTCCCAAGAAATTCTTGAAGATTAGCTTGTGAAAAAGAATACATCAATACTAGTGGTAAGAGAAAGTTGCATCGCAAAAACGCAACTTGTAAAGGTAGAAAAAAGAAAAAGAAAAAAATAGATGCATAGAAAAAGCAATCCAAAACATTCTAATCAGTTCTCATATCTATTTGAGGTTCATGTTGCTTAAGAAAATGGCACCTCATCACGGTCTTGCGAACGAATATAATGTGAATAACAGAACTTTCAATTAGCATGTATAAAACATAATAAAAAAGAAATAGCAACACACCTGCAACTTTGCTACTCGAGTACCGCCACCAATCAACTCAAAAGCGTATATATCATCAACCTATAAACCTCACTCATATATTTGTTACCACATAACTAATCTCATTCGTATACTTGTTGCTTCTAGAATTCATATCTACTTATTAATTAGCAAGACACTAATTGGTTTTAATTTTGATATTATTTAAAGACTCAATATCCGATTCTAATTACATTAGCCTTAAAATTCATTGGTAATAAGCATTACCAAAGTGACACTTATACAGCTAAAGGGTACATGCCAAAAACTGTTAATTTGATTATCAAAGCTAGTAAGTTCCAGTTTGCTACTTCACTCATGAAAAATTAGGGCATCACGGTGTATCTAAGATCTATTCACAAGAATTAGGGCATCACAGTGTAAAATTAGTGCAACACAGTTATAAAATCCCTTTCAGACATTTTATCAAACACTTACTGTGCAGTTTTTTGTAAACATGTTTTCGATGTATTTATTTTTCAATTTCGTTTCAAAATAACTATTCTATACAATGAATCATGTCAATAAACTCTGAAAATTGTAACACCTATAAAAAAAAGATGATGATTAACGAACCGAATTTCACAAAAAACAAAAAGCTAACAATTCGTACATATAAAACAACAATAATCACATATATAAGCTTTATAGTTCATTTCAATTAGCAAAAATAACATAATTATAATCAAAATCAGTTACATACCTTAATTTGATCTTTAATTTGATAAATTATGATGGGATGATATTGTGAATCTGATAATATGATATCTTATCAGATAACACAATAGGATTTTGGGATGAGATGATTTCGTTAATATGATTTCATTAATCTTCGATTTGATAAATCTGGAACTGATACTGGAATAAGATAAAAGAAGAGAAAAAAGATCGGTGTGTGAACTGATAGAATGAAGAAAAAGAAAAAGTGAGAGAAATTTAGGCATTATATATGAAAGGTGAAAATTTACAAAAGACTTCCTTAAAGAATAAAAAAAGTTACAATCAGGTCCCTATAGTTATAAGAAAAAAAAAGGAAGGGGGAAGAGGGGTGATCTAATGGTTGAGATCACTTCTCTCACTTTTCCACCGAGATCAATTTTTTAAATGAACCAACTTCTATATATATATATATATATATATATATATATATATATATATATATATATATATATATATATATATATATATATATATATATATATATATATATATACATATACATATACATAAGCTCATAAGCTAAAATTTGGGGTTTTCAAAAATTCAATAAGCTCATAAGCTAAAAACATTTCAAAATAAACAAAAAAAAATGAGCTTATTAAACATATGTTGAAAACCACATAAGCCGTAAGCCGACTATATAACCTTAAACAAACACCCCCTAAAAAAGGCACCAAATAAGAAATAAAAACTTAACTAACATTATGATGTTAAAAAAACATAAGAACAAGAATAGTGGTTGTTGTTGTTGTTACCAGAAACCCTAACGGAAAATTTAACGGAAAATAAGTGCTTTGTTAAGTGATTGGTGAAGAAGTGGTCTGAATATATGAGACAAGCATATGTACCGTCTTGTTGCTTTTAATTACTTTGCAAATTTCTCCCTTTGTCTTTCATCATCCTACCTTTTTAGCATGTTTTTTAGAAATAAATGCATTCTAAGCGGGTGCGGTTCCGGAACCGCAAAATGCATATATTAGGAACTGAAAACCGAATCGAAGAGCGTTCTTTGGTTTCGTTTCGGTTCTCGGTTACGATTCGGGTATTTCGGTTCTACCCGATTAGAACCGATTTTTTTCAAAAGTACCTCAATATATATATATATATATATATATATATATATATGTATAGATATAGATATAGATATATATATATATATATATATATATATATATATATATATATATATATATATATACATACATACAAGATGATGACCAACGAACCTTAAAATACAGACTTTTATACAATCATCTAAAAACCATCCTTGAATCCCATCTTCTAGTATGTTCGACGATCTAAGCTCACAATCTTAAACACACTAGATTCACTACCGGGGGGGGGGGGGTGGGGGATGTTTGTTTAACCTTATATAACGGGTTTATCTCTTATATGGTTTTCTTCTTGTATTTTAAAACTCACTTTTTGTAGCTTATTTGATTTTTTTCGGCTTCTATAAGCTTATAAGCTCAAATTCGAGGTTTTCAAAAGTTCAATATGCTCATAAGCTAAGAAATTTTCAAAATCAGCCAAAAAAAAATGAGCTTATGAAACATAAGTCGAAAACCTCATAAGCCATAAGCCCACTATATAATCTTAAACAAACACTCCCTAAAAAAGGCACCAAATAAGAAATGAAACTTAACTAACATTATGATGTTAAAAAAACATAAGAACAAGAAGAGTGGTTGTTGTTGTTGTTACCTGAAACCCTAACGGAATTGTTAACGGAAAATAAATGCTCTGTCAAGTGATTGGTGAAGAATTGGTCTGAATATATGAGACAAGCAAGCATATATACCATCTTTTATCATATTACAATTTTAGCCCCTTTTCTATAAATAAATGCTTTACTAAAGGGTGTTTGAAGGGGTGTACAGAATTCGGATTTCACTCACGAAGATCAAAACTCGAATCGAATTGAACCTAAATAATCTAACGAAATTTGGTAAAAAATAAATGTATCGAATTAAATATTCGATTTTCGGTTTAGATGTGATTTTGACAAAATGAAAACCGAACCAAATCGAAAACCGAATTCACAAATATATATATACACATATATACATATATACATATATACATTTATATACATATATATATATATATATGCATTTATATATATATATATATATATATATATATATATATATATATATATATATATATATATATATATATATATATATATATATATATATATATATATATATATATATATATATATATATATGTTTTTGTATATGTATATGTATATATATGTATATATGTATATGTATGTGTATATGTATGTGTATATGTATATGTATATATGTATAAGCGTACATATGTATGTATAAGTATATGTATATATATATATATATATATATTTATATATATATATATATATATATATATATATATATATATATATATATATATATATATATATATATGTATATACATATATATGTATGTATATATATGTAAATATATTTATGTTTATTTACATATATATATATACATATATTCATATATATACATATATATGTACATATATACATATAGAAGTCAAAGAAAGTTTCTCGTATTCAATATGAGTTAATATAATTCAAGAGTCAATACACAAAACACCCCAAAACTGAGAAATGAATGAACTACCCAACATAGAACCTTCATGCATATTTTATCTCCCAGATTGTCATTTTTATATTAGATACAAAAAACATTAAGAACATGTATCATCTTTATACTTAAGATTCTAAGGCACATGGGTCACCTTTTTATCTCCCAAATCGTCATCTGTTACAAATACTCATACACAAAAAGATACAAAAACCAGTTTCGAAAATCAATGACGGCTGGGACTCCGTTTAGAGTTTGCACAACAAACTAACAGCGGGTTTCGATAACAAAGGCTGCATAGTCACACACAAAACGCCACACCAAACTTTATAAACCCATCGATGTAGAACTTTACCGTATCACAACCGTATATCACCATCATATGTACAAGAGACCGAAATTGCATCTTGCGTGTTCTATGCAGGAGTAGAAGGTACAACCCGAAATGATACAAACTGATAAATTACGGACCAACCCGTTGTGAACAAAATCGACACCAGTCATCCCTAACCAAGAATGGGAGGATCTGACAGCGGGTTGTTTAGGTGTGAGTGGATAGAACAACAAAAGCCGCTCGCGGGAACCATGTGGTGGTTTCTTGCCGCCGGTTTGTTGCTTGGTCGGAATTAATAAGGCGTGATTTTAATGGTGGGTTTTTTAATTTTTGATGGATACTTTTTTAGATTTATTATGGAGATGATGTTTAGATCTATAGATGGAGGAGATCAAAGAGATGGAGGAAAAGTGAGGGTCATGAGGAACTGACAGGGTTAGAGGCAATTTCCGAAATTACCCTTTTGATTTTAGTTATTGTTTTCTTTTTCTAATTCAATAGTTGACACTTGTTTGATTATTATTGGTTCCTATTGTTTATATTTTAAACTTGGTCATCACAAGAACGTAAATCTATACATATATACATATACATATACATATATATATATGCATATATAATATATATATATATATATATATATATATATATATATATATATATATATATATATATATATATATATATATAAATATATATACATATACATATACATAAGCTCATAAGCTAAAATGTGAGGTTTTCAAAAGTTCAATAAGCTCATAAGCTAAAAACATTTCAAAATAAACAAAAAAAAATGAGCTTATTAAACATATGTTGAAAACCACATAAGCCGTAAGCCTACTATATAACCTTAAACAAACACCCCCTAAAAAAGGCACCAAATAAGAAATAAAAACTTAACTAACATTATGATGTTAAGAAAACATAAGAAGAAGAATAGTGGTTGTTGTTGTTGTTACCTGAAACCCTAACGGAAAACTTAACGGAAAATAAATGCTCTGTTAAGTGATTGGTGAAGAAGTGGTCTGAATATATGTGACAAGCATATGTACCGTCTTGTTGCTTTTAATTACTTTGCATATTGCTCCCTTTGCCTTTCATCATCCTACCTTTTTAGCATGTTTTCTAGAAATAAATGCATTCTAAGAGGGTGCGATTCCGGAACCGCAAAATACATATATTAGGAACTGAAAACCGAATCGAAGAGCGTTTTCGGTTTCGTTTCGGTTCTCGGTTACGATTCGGGTATTTCATATATATATGTACATATATATACATATACATATACTTAGTTGAATTTTTTTGGCTTCTATAAGCTTATAAGCTCAAATTCGAGGTTTTCAAAAGTTTAATATGCTCATAAGCTAAGAAATTTTCAAAATCAGCCAAAAAAAAAGAGCTTATGAAACATAAGTCGAAAACCTCATAAGCCATAAGCCCACTATATAATCTTAAACAAACACCCACTAAAAAAGGCACCAAATAAGAAATGAAACTTAACTAACATTATGATGTTAAAAAAACATTTGAACAAGAAGAGTGGTTGTTGTTGTTGTTACCTGAAACCCTAACGGAAAACTTAACGGAATTGTTAACGGAAAATTAATGCTATGTTAAGTGATTGGTGAAGTGGTCTAAATATATGAGAGAAGCAAGCATATGTACCGTCTTTTATATATATATACATGTATATATATATATATATATATATATATATATATATATATATATATATATACATATATTCATATATATGTACATATATATGTACATATATACATATATAAGTGTATAAATATATATACATACATATATATATGTACATATGTATGTATGTATATGTATATGTAAATATATATGTGTATATATATATATATATATATATATATATATATATATATATATATACATATATACATATATACTTATAATGAGAAAGCGTGTGGGGGTGACATGTGTCACCTTTGCCACATCACCATACTCCACCCACCCCCCACCCCCCCACCCGCCAGAAAAATTTTTTTCCCGCCAAAATTTTTTTTGGTGGGCAAATTTTTTTTTCCCGCAAAAATTTTTTTCTGCATCACCGTTATAAAGTTATAAGTTACTGCATCACAGTTTTAAAGTTATAAGTTACTGCATCACAATTATAATTGTGATGCAGTATTTTTATAATTGTGATGCAGTAAAAAAAATTGGCAGGAAATTTTTGGCAGGATTTTTTTTCTTTTTTCCCAAAAATTTTTTTTTGGCGGGAAAAAAAAATTTTCAGCGGGGGGGGGGGGGGGGGGGGGTGACACATGTCACATGGCATGGTGATGTGACAAAGGTGACACATGTCACCTCCACATGCCTTCTCATTCTTTTCATTATAAGAAACTTTTTATTTTAACCTTACCCTATATATATATATATATATATATATATATATATATATATATATATACACATACATACATATACATATACAAATACATATATTTATATTCATATACATATATACATACATATACATATACCTATATACATATACATAAGCTCATAAGCGCAAATTTGAGGTTTTCAAAGGTTCAATAAGCTCATAAGCTAAAAAAATTTCAAAATAAGCAAAAAAAAAAAAAAAAAAAAAGAGCTTATGAAACATATGTCGAAAACCACATAAGCCGTAAGCCTACTATATAAACTTAAAAAAACACCCACTAAAAAAGGCACCAAATAAGAAATAAAAACTTAACCAACATTATGATGTTAAAAAAACATAAGAACAAGAAGAGTGGTTGTTGTTGTTGTTACCTGAAACCCTAACGGAAAACTTAACGGAAAATAAATGCTCTGTTAAGTGATTGGTGAAGAAATGGTCTGAATATATGAGACAAGCATATGTACCGTCTTGTTGCTTTTAATTACTTTGCATATTGCTCTCTTTGTCTTTCATCATCCTACCTTTTTAGCGTGTTTTCTAGAAATAAATGCATTCTAAGTGGGTGTGGTTCCGGAACCGCAAAATACATATATTAGGAACTGAAAACCGAATCGAAGAGCGTTTTCGGTTTCGTTTAGGTTCTCGGTTACGATTCGGGTATTTCGGTTCTACCCGATTAGAACCGATTTTTTTGAAAAGTACCTCGATATATATATATATATATATATATATATATATATATATATATATATATAGATATACTTACATATATATACATACATACATACATACATACATACAAGATGATGACCATATATATAGACATATATATGTGTATATATATACATATATACATATATATATGTACATATATATACATATACTTATACATACATATGTACACATATACATATATACATATACATATACATATACACATACATATACATATACATATACATATACATATACATATACATATACATATACATATACATTCATGATTGGCGAAGAAGTGGTCTGAATATATGAGACAAGCATATGTACCGTCTTGTTGCTTTTAATTACTTCGCATATTGCTCCCTTTGTTTTTCATCATCCTACCTTTGTAGCCTGTTTTCTAGAAATAAATGCATTCTAAGAGGGTGCGGTTCCGGAACAGCAAAATACATATATTAGGAACTGAAAACCGAATCGAAGAGCGTTTTCGGTTTCGT
Organism: Chrysanthemum seticuspe; assembly: GCA_019973895.1. NCBI lineage: Eukaryota > Viridiplantae > Streptophyta > Magnoliopsida > Asterales > Asteraceae > Chrysanthemum > Chrysanthemum seticuspe. The sequence continues at coordinate 40,017,981 of BPTQ01000009.1, forward strand.
TTCGTTTCTCGGTTACGATTCGGGTATTTCGGTTCTACCCGATTAGAACCGATATATATATATATATATATATATATATATACATAAATACATACATACATACATACAAGATGATGACCAACGAACCTTAAAATATAGAAATTTATACAATCATCTAAAAACCATCCTTGAATCCCGCCTTCTAGAATGTTCGACGATCTAAGCACACAAACTTAAACACACTTGATTCACTACCGGGGGGGGGGGGGGTGGTGGTGTTTGTTTAAGCTTATATAGCGGGTTTATCTCTTATATGGTTTTCTTCTTGTATTTTAAAAACTCACTTTTTGTAGCTTATTTGACTTTTTCGGCTTCTATAAGCTTATAAGCTCAAATTCGAGGTTTTCAAAAGTTCAATATGCTCATAAGCTAAGAAATTTTCAAAATAAGCCCAAAAAAATGAGCTTATGAAACATAAGTCGAAAACCTCATAAGCCATAAGCCAACTATATAATCTTAAACAAACACCCCCTAAAGAAGGCACCAAATAAGAAATGAAACTTAACTAACATTATGATGTTAAAAAAACATAAGAACAAGAAGAGTGGTTGTTGTTGTTGTTACCTGAAACCATAACGGAATTGTTAACGAAAAATAAATGCTCTGTTAAGTGATTGGTGAAGTGGTCTGAATATATGAGACCAGCAAGCATATGTACCGTCTTTTATCATATTACAATTTTAGCCCCTTTTCTATGAATAAATGCTTTCCAAAAGGGTGTTTGAAGGGGTGTATAGAATTCGGATTTCACTCAGAAAAATCAAAACTCGAATCGAATTGAACCTAAATAATCTAACGAAATTTGCTAAAAAAGAAATGAATCGAATTAAATATTTGATTTTCGGTTTAGATGTGATTTTGACAAAATGAAAACCAAACCAAATCGAAAACCGAATTCACAAAAATATATATACACATATATACATATATACATTTATATACATAAATATGTATGTATATGTATATGTATATATATATATATATATGTATATATATATATATATATATATATATACATGTATTTATATGTATATATATGTATTTATATATGTATATATATGTATTTGTATATATATATATATATATATATATATATATATATATATATATGTATCTATATGTATATATATGTATATGTGTACATATGTATATATATGTATATGTATATGTATATATATATATATATATATATATATATATATATATATATATGTATGTATATATATGTATAGGTATATATATGTATATATTTGTATATATATATATGTATAGGTATATATATGTATATATATGTATATACATATACATATACATATACATATATGAAACATAAGTCGAAAACCACATAAGCCATAAGCCCACTAAATAACCTTAAACAAACACCCCCTAAATAAGAAATGAAAACTTAACTAACATTATGATGTTAAAAAATATAAAAACAAGAATAGTGGTTGTTGTTGTTGTTACCTGAGTTTTGGTAGTTAACTGAAACCATAACAGAACTTAACGGAATTGTTAACGGAAAATAAATGCTCTGTTAAGTGATTAGTGAAGAAGTGGTCTGAAAAGATGAGACAAGCATATGTACTGTCTTGTTGCTTTTAATTACTTTGCATATTGCTCCCTTTCTCTTTCATCATCCTACCTTTTTAGCCACTTTTCTAGAAATAAATGCATTCTAAGAGGTTGCGGTTCCGGAACCGCAAAATACATATATTAGGAATTGAAAACCGGACTGAAGAGCGTTTTCGATTTCGTTTCGGTTCTCGGTTACGATTCGGGTATTTCGGTTCTACCCGATTAGAACCGATTTATATATATATATATATATATATATATATATATATATATATATATATATATATATGTATATATATATATATATACATACATACATACATACAAGATGATGACAAACGAACCTTAAAATACAAAAATTTATACAATCATCTAAAAACCATCCTTGAATCCCATCTAAAAACCCGTAATTTTTCAGACTTGGTTTTACAATAAATTATACCTAGTTTTCTATTTTCAAACTTTTCTAAACTTATCGGATTTGAAAACGAGAAAAAAAAAAACCGACACGTCACGTTCCGGCACAACCAAAATCTAATAAACGTTTTATTAAGCCTTCTTTAAATTTCATGGAGTACTAGTCGAGTTTACACTCATTTTTCGTGGAAAAACTATTTTAAACGTAATGGTTCTAATTCCGAGTCCGAGATCGGTCATGATCGAGCCCGAATGGGTCCCACTCTATAATATTATAAAAGATTATTAACTTTTCAAAATATACCCTACTATTTATTTCATCCATCCACCCCTCTCTTTCCCTTGTTGGCAGAAATAGCCCCTCGTGGGGTATAAAAGAACTTTTTAGGGTTTCCCCCTCACTTATTACACACACTCACCGGAAAAATACTATTTCCGGCGCCGTCACTTTTCCGATCAAATTCCGGCGACCTACAAACACAAGCCGGCGCGTAGATCAAGGCGAGTACATAATTTCTGGAAGAGATTAGAACGAGAGGAGCTCGTTCTGTCGTGTTTTGGAGCTTCACCGCCGCTCACCACCGTGACACCACCACATCGCCGCCACCCATCTCCACCTTCTCCTCTCCTTCCTCTCTCGTTTGGTAAGCCCCGCGCCTCTATCTTCTTTATTTCTTCATTTTTTTTAAAAACCCTAAAAGGACTTAATTAATAAAAATGATTTTTATTATAAAACCTAAACGTAAAACAACCGTTTTATAACTAAACTCGTGTGGATCTAAACCTTTTGACTCGTAACTCGTGTGACTCATTTCTGAGTCACTTGACTCGCCACCGAGTCACTCGACTCGTGGCTATGCTTATTATTTTCGTGGTTATTTTTAGTATTCTGTACATATCCTCGCCTTTGTGTTATTATCTTGGCTATTTTGACACTTGTTCTTTATTTCTGGGTCGGCCGAATGTTATTGGTGTCGAGGGAATTCGAGTCGTGACTCATGGGAGTCATAGACTTGACATTCTATTTTGATTCGAGTCGCGGGTCTTGTTGGTGTTGAATGGTGTGAGTTGTGACTCAATAGAGTCACGAACAGTTTAGTTTCAGGTTGCAAATGCTTGGTAATGTGCTGGGGTTAGTTTTGATTGGTTAAAAATATCGTTGTCGTTATTGTTAGATGTTGGTTTCCAGTTGAACTTAGTGCGTAAGATTGGGTATTACCCTCGTAAGGGTTGTTTGAGTTGCGTAATTATTGTGATGTTGTTATTGATTTGCTCAAGTCTTTTTGGTTAACAATTGGTATGTGTTGCGTATAAGATTAAGTCGTGACTCAAGGGGAGACACGGCTAATGTAATTTAAAACCTTGTATAAAGGTTGTGGTCGTTGGTGTGAGTCGTGACTCACGGGGAGTCACGGCCACGAGTTTGGTAACCAAGGCATAGAGCCAAGGTCGTGGTGTCAATGGGTATGAGCCGTGACTCAAGGGAGCACGGACTCGAGTTAGGGTGAGTCGGGTAAATTAAGTCGAGCTTGGGTAAAGTTGGTTGTCACTCGGTAAGGTACGGGGTTAGAAAAGCTTCGTCTTGCCCTTTTCATTGTTGTGGTCAAGTCATGGTTAGGCCACACCCATATTGGGTGAGTCTTGCCGCCATATAATGTCTCGTTGGTTACGTATGGCCTCGAAGTTGAGCCACACCAAACTCGTTTTGTCAAAAACTTGTCATTTCAATTTGAAACAAAAGCTAATCGTCTGTTATGCATGTCTTGTGTTGTGTTTGCATTATGGATTTTGGAGTTGGGCCATGTGTTGTAGATTGGGCTCATGAGTCCAAATAAATATGTTAAGTGTCAACATGGGCCTAAGCCCAATGATTTCGGTATAGCTTTCATTTACATTATGTTAACTATTTCAGTTATCGTTCGTATACTAACTTAATTTATATTCTTGGTTTTGTCGATGATGTTTCGGATGCTATTCGGGTACTTGGGATATGATATGTTCTTGGATACGGATATTGTAACAAAAACCTATGCTTGGATAATATGGATGTTCGTTATTGGATTTACGGTATTAGCTGAAGGACTTATGGACGATTTTGGACACAAAATAGTCGATAAACCCGACACTAATATATACGCGAATGATAACGACAAATAAATAATTAAAACTTGTAATAATTGTATAAAATTGGTGAAACATAATAAATAAAACTTGTTAACTCAAAAGTCGTAATGGCTTGGAAACGTTTTATAAGCGGACACATTATGTCCAAATGTTTACGAAAACCAATTTTAAAACTTAACACATTACGATTTGAAAACGTTATAAAACTCTTCTAATCTCTAAATTATTAACATGACACATTTTTCATCAAATGGATAATTCTTTCCAAAACCTCAACGTTTTACAAATTATTTGGGTTATGGGGTAAAACACCGAAACATGTTACCGACGTGTCTTTTTCGTTATCCTTTATTTACTCTTTTCTTTTCTTTATTCCTTCTTGTCGTCCTTTCGTTACTCTTTTGACTTCGTTATTTTGGCGTGAGTATGTTGAGTCTATTTGTTTTCCTAAAAACCACACGAGCTTCGATACTAGACTTTTTACAAATAACTATTCGAGTCATCCACGAAAACTAAAATACGTTAGTTTTGAAAACTATTGTACATTACACTATTTTGAGATATATTCTGAGATAATCAATGGTTATTAGGTTGTGCCGTTCGTGTATCGTTGTGCCTTGCTTCTTGACACTGTTTTCGTTACCGAGTTACTATTCATTGCTATCTTCTGAGGTGAGTTTTCGTAGCCCTTTTTTCTAATATTTTTCCTTGGGGGAAAATGGTACTCAAATTATATTTTAAACTATTTTTATGCTGTGATCTACTACTTTTGTGATTTTGGACAATTATGTGCGTTTGATTGCAATATGTGCTTTCTGCGTGATCTTGTTGTGTGTTCTTTTGTGCGCAACTGTTTAACTCCGTTTGGAGCCGAAGCATTGATAGTACTATCGGGATTATTGGAAATCGTGTACACATGGCATTTGTGAGGTTCAGTTGTTGCATGCATCGTGGTTTCAGTTAGTGCTTATATTTGTATATCTTGCTCACTATTGTCCTACTCTAAACTACTCACAGCTTCGTGGTTTAACTCTTAAACCTACGAGCTCACCAACTTTATGTTGACGTTTTCGAGTATCCATTTTCAGGTGTTATTGAAGTTTTCTAGAAGGTTGAGTATTGGCCTGACTTAGCAAGACCTAAGACAAGACCCTCCCGAGATGTATCCCGAAGAGTTGCAGTTTGACTGTTCTTATGAAGTAGTTTGACTTTGAGACTTATGTTTGGATTCTAGATTTTGTACTTATCCCGGTTGTGGGAATTTGCGACTATGATCCATCGTATGTTATGCATTTTAGTATTTCTCTATTTTGACACCTTGTGTTCTTGATCATGAAGTCATACCCCGTAAATGCCTTTCCGCTGCGCCATTTTTGGGGTGTGACAATAAGTGCATCAATGACTCTGATATTTTCACTCCATGCTTCTGCTACGCTGCTGCAAATATCATGAATCAGCTAAAGCTTCCGCTACTCTGATAAGAAGATATCATGATCCAGAATGTGAGCATGTCGGTCCAAAAGTCATAACATCACATACTATCAACACCACAATGGAAGAGTCAGAGATTTATGGTTGCTGATAATCTCAAAGCTGGTTCAAATACTCTAACATCACGTGGATCAGTTTAAGACCTCCACTCGAAATTTCAAAACATGCAGAACATGATGAATCAAAGACTACGAGCTAAAGAACAAAAGTGCTTAATCAAAGAAACCAAGAACAACAAAATGTTATATCAATTTGTAATCATTGTAAGTTGAGGTGACCTCCCTTAGGGGGAGATTGTTGGGATTTAGTAAATCCAGTACTTAAAGTGTCGGTCACCTCAAGTATGTATGCTCGTTAGAAAGCTCGTAGTCGTAGTAATTCAGTGTTAGTATTTAGATTACTTTGTAACACCGTGGAGGACGGACGGGTCTTTACCCACTGTATGCCTGATCCACAGCCTAATAGAGGCGTCTAAGCTTGTACCCTATAAATACCCTTTGCCCTCCAAGGCAAAGGGTTGGAGCTTTCATAATACATTTTTCTTTGTCTCTCTAGGGTTCCCATTCTTTCTTACTTTCTCTCTCTAAACCTTTAACCTAACGCCGCCTAACATGTGAAAAACCAAGATCCTTCAGTACTGCAGCTGACACTCGTGTTCAGGTTCATCAAGTACATGTAAAACGAAAACCAAAACCATGAGCTAATTAAACCACTATATCCATGATTAGATATCCTTGCAATTCTTAAATTACAAAGATTAGCACAAACCTGGAATTAGGGTAGAAGCAAGGACGCAAACACATATTCATGAGTATAATTAGCAAAAGTGGTATTGAAATATATGCTTTGTATCTTGTTGAGCTCTCGATGTAGTTGGTATGACCATGTCACTTTTGATTTCCTCTGCTATTATATACTCTCCTGTATGTTAAAAACTTTATGAGCACTAACAATAAGGAAGTCATTAATATCATATGTGTAAACAAACAATTTCCAATATAAGAACAAACCTCACATGCTCAAAGAAACATTACACAAAAAATAAAAATATGTTAACAATAATAGATCAAAGAAACATTACACGACATGTCAAGCGTTCATGGTTGCATACCTGTGATGAAGAAATACAAAAATAAGTAAACCGAACATTAGAAGAGATTATGAGGAACCGAACATTAGAAGAGATTGTGAGGAAAAAAATATAATGAACCGTATATAAGTTTTTAGGGTTACCTAAGTTGTAGGGATTCTCCTACATAATTGGTTGCATAGATTTATAATTATAGCCATTTATAGATTATAATATGCAACATAATTATCAAAATAACTTGTTGCCCAAGTGGTAAACACACAAGTTATTTATCAAAACAACCAAGGTTCAATCCTTGCAAGGCACCTTTTTTATAAACAATTTTCAAAAATGTTTAATAAAAATCCGAAAATTACCAAAAAAATTAATAAAAATCCGAAATTTAACAATTAATGCTTAGGTGGATGAAAAAATTGCTTAGTTGGACAACAAATGCTTATGTGGTTGGAAATTTGATTATTTGGTATTGAGGTGACATTAATGCCAAATGCCTCCTGTTATATATAATATAGAGATATATATGTATATATATTTGTATATATATATACACACACACATACACACACACACACATATATATATATATATATATATTTATATGTAAATTTATATATATATATATATATATACATATATTCATATGTATAGGTATATATATGTATATATATGTATATATATACACACACACACACACACACACACACACACATATATATATATATATTCAAAAAATACATAACTAAAATCAGCCAACAAAAGATCACAGATGAAGCAGGTCGATGATGATACCATCTCGATTGACCGGATCTACACAAAAATGTTTGCGTTTATTAGAAACTTATAAAGTGCTTATCATACAACATAATTTTCCTTTTTGAGAACAAATAATAATATAAAGTAGTAGAACCCAAGACTCTAGATTCTTCATACCTCGCCTAACCGTGCACGTGCACCCATGACACCACTATAACTACTGATTGGAGAGTGTAAATATGAGAAAACCCACCGCTGATTCGATTTCGTTACATGAAGTTTTCAAAATACAACAACAAACCTGATTCGATTTCGATTTCGTTAACATGATTCGATTTAGTCCATTTTTGGATAAGCAGATGTGAATGAAAACTTCAATATATATTATAATAACAATCTATCCTAGTCTTTTTTTATTTTGCATGTCGTGATTTTCGTCGGATCCACAAGAACAAGAAAGAGGCGGCTAGGGTTTTTTTTGGGTGGGAGACTGAAAATGAAGATGCAGGTTATCTAATTAAAGTGGGACGGTTTTTCATATGAGTTACCAAATACTTGAATGTTAAAATGTCAATTTTGCCCTCCACTTCCAAATAAAAAGGAAAATTAACATATTTATTTACATAAATGCCATGTGCAATCTCAACCAATGATGATATAATCCAAAGGCTAGGATCGGGTCTCGCAGTTCTCGCAATTTATTTGGTTCTTACTATAACCTCACACTATATATATATATATGTATATTTATATATATATATATATATATATATATATATATATATATATATACATATATTCATATATATATATATATACATATATGTACATATATATGTGTACATATGTATGTATGTAAATGTATATGTAAATATATGTGTATATATATATATATATATGTATATATATGTAAATATATATATATATATATATATATATATATATATATATATATATATATATATATATATATATATATATACACATATACATATACATACATTTATATACATATACATATATACTTACATATACATATACATAAGCTCATAAGCTCAAATTTGAGGTTTTCAAAAGTTCAATAAGCTCATAAGCTAAAAAAATTTCAAAATAAGCAAAAAAAAAAAAGAGCTTATGAAACATATGTCGAAAACCACATAAGTCGTAAGCCTACTATATAACCTTAAAAAAACACCCCCTAAAAAAGGCACCAAATAAGAAATAAAAAACTTAACTAACATTATGATGTTAAAAAAACATAAGAACAAGAAAAATGGTTGTTGTTGTTACCTGAAACCCTAACGGAAAACTTAACGGAATTGTTAACGGAAAATAAATGCCCTGTTAAGTGATTGGTGAAGTGGTCTGAATATATGAGACAAGCAAGCATATATACCAACTTTTATCATATTACAATTTTAGCCCCTTTTATATGAATAAATGCTTTCTAAAAGGGTGTTTGAAGGGGTGTATAGAATTCGGATTTCACTCCCAAAAATCAAAACTCGAATCGAATTGAACCTAAATAATCTAACGAAATTTGCTAAAAAGGAAATGAATCGAATTAAATATTTGATTTTCGGTTTAGATGTGATTTTGACAAAATGAAAACCAAACCAAATCGAAAACCGAATTCACAAAAATATATATACACATATATACATATATACATTTTTATACATATATATGTTTATGTATATTTTATATATATATATATTTATATATATATATATATATATATATATTATATATATATATATATATATATATATATATATATATATATATATATATATATATATATATATATGTATAAATGTATATATATGTATTTGTATATGTATATATATGTATTTGTATATGTATATATATTTATATACATATATACACATATACATTTATATACATATATATGTATATTATATATATATATATATATATATATATATATATATATATATATATATTTATATACATATATACACATATACATTTATATATATATATATATATATCAATATATATATATATATATATATATATATATATATATATATATATATATAAATGTATATGTGTATATATATATATATATATATATATATATATATATATATATATATATATATATTTATATATATATATTTATATACATATATACATATATACACATATACATTTATATATATATATATATATATATATATATATATATATATATATATATAAATATATATATATATATATATATACATATATATATATATATAAATATATATATATATATATATATATATATATATATATATATATATATATACATATATATATTATTTTCGTGGTCTCTCGTACTATATTGGTTGGTCTCTCTCGTGGTCCCCACTCATTTGTGAGAGATATCACATGTTACGCTGGTCTTGTATTTTTTGATTGGTTAATCGTATAGTGGTTTTTGTTTTTGGTCTATGAGATCACGTGGGTTTATATATTATGTGGGGATTCCATTGGCTGACATTACATGGCCATATAGTACATTTAGCTGATTTTGTGTTCTATGCATTTACTGTCACGAGGGCCCCATATGTTTGGTGATCTTCTTTTGACGCATGATTTGCTATATTGAAGCTTTTGTCGTCTTATGGTTGATTGATATTGATCCCTCATTTCTACTGATGGTGTACGAGTGATCACATGGGTATGTACTTGTGTTTTTATATTTGAAGGGACCCACAAGTTGGTTTCTACTAGTCATGAAAATCAAGCGTTTGTTCCTACTGATATTATAATCACATTGGCCAAAATATATTTGTGATACTGTGTACGTTTTGATTGGCGAATAATTGGTGATAGTGGACTGCAGCACTTAATGGGTCGTACGTATACGTGTGATTTCATTGGTCCCATGTTTGCTTTTGTGTCTGACTTTGGTGATCACGTGATTGGTCAGTGGCTATGTTGAATATTGCTACTGATTTCATGGGTGTGTACTGCTTCCAACGAGGTTAATTCTGGTCGATTTATGTTCGTACTGTCAGCGTGGGAACTTATTTTTGGTCGTCTAAATTTTATACTGTTCATGATCGGTTGTTGTACATGCTAATTCTGATATTGACAGTTGGTCTTCTAATGTTTTACCAGTCTTGGTGAGTTGAATTTTTAATTTAACGATGCACCCTAGTAATTAACATACTTTCGGATTGATTTGATGTTTCTACTGGCTGCATATTTTGATTCGTATTGGTTTCTGCTGGTAGTATCGGTTGCTGCTGATCGGTTCCTACTGATATTGGTTTCTGCTGATCAGTTGCTGCTGGTTATTCTGGAGTTCCTACTGGTTGATCAGGTACGTGTCTTATCATATCTGTAACACCCCCAATTAAGATATGCAGCGGAATTCAAACTGGGTATTACGTGATGGCACAACAGTCATAATAATAGAAAACGATCTCTAAAGGAGTCGTTTTAAAAAGGCTTTATCATTCAAATATATCAGAGTTTACAAAATAGGTCCCAGTTGGTTCCATTGATTACAAAACACATCAATATAAAGTTTTTGATGCTTTGTGAATGATAAAATATTTATGTATAGCCTTCTTGATCTTGCCCTTCCGTGCCAGCTTCCGACTTTATGGACCTGAAATACATGCTTAAAACTGTCAACACAAAGGTTGAGTGAAATTCATAGAGTTTGTTTGATGGTTGAACACATTATGTTGGTAGTGTGAGTTAATTTGACTCACACCAAGGTTTTGAAAACAAAACAGTTATTATTAGACTAAGCATCATGCAATCAAGGCGTTAACGTGTTCCAAATTTAATTGGAGAAATTGTTGGTACGTGCCCTAGTAGATAAAATTGCCATTTTTACCTAATGTTACTCAAATATAGTGCGTTTGTTTGCCTCTAACGGGCCAACACAAACGGGATTCGTCAATCCCAATAGATCTATTCACAATATTCGCGCCCACTCTCACATAGTGATTAATGATTCATGATTTAGGGACTTATGTTTGGCAAATGCGGTAACTTAGTGCTAATAAAACAATCAGATAAGCATACAGTTTGAAAGCAATGTGTTCGGTTTAAAATAAAGCATGTATCTCCCCCAAGGGTTTGTAAAACAATTAAGTAATAGAAAGTGGGGCTATGAACTCACCAATAGTTGAAGATATTAAGTACTTTAAAGGATGATGGATAAGTCGGAAGACTTCTACGTGCAACCTAAAAATGAAATGTTGCGACTTAAGTTTGGAATAATGTTTTAGGAAAACATAAACCATCCTATATATATCCCTATGTTGATCATGATGTAGTCAATTTTCATTTGATGTTTATAGAAAGATCTTTAATATGTGAAAACGTATTTAGTTTATAGATATCGTACTACCGTTCGGGCCATCATAATTCAGAGGTCATGCAGTAAACGTTCGAGGAGCTAGGACACTTTAATTCGTAAATCCAGCAACTCGTCGATACGTTTTACTCAAATGAAACCCCTCACATGAAGCTCCCTACTATTGTAGCACTTAGTAAATACAACATATGTTTTGAGTGAAGATTGTTATAACATAAAGTTTATCATGTTTTAATTACTATCTAGTTTTTACAAGTTCTCGTCGTTTCAAACAAGCCTCGAGGCTTTAGCCATGGCCTTGCCGTGACTTTGGTCTTGACTTCCATGGTCTTGAGACTTAGCTTTGGCCTTATCCGTAGCCGTGGTCTTGGCTAATGGCCATTAGGCCTCTTGGTTTGCTTTTAGTTGTGATAAAAGTATAGTTATGAGACTATATTTACGGCAGTTTATGTTTTTGAAAGATTTTGGCCTATTTATGCGTTTTCAAGGTCCGAGCTTCTTTGCTATTGAAGGAAAACGTCGTTCCGGACAACTTTCGTGTTTTAACTTTTTGATGATTCGGACCAGAAGTACCATTTTAAAAAGGGCAGAACTCAAAACAGAAAGTTATGGGCAGTTTCGGCGTTTAGGTTTCGCTAACTTCTTTTGCTTATAACTTTTGACTCGTTTGTCCGTTTCGGGTGATTCAAATTGCTATGTTTACCTTTTAATCTTGTCTACCATATTATGTAAGTTATAAAGTCCTTATGTTACTGTTTTTAATGGTCTCTCATGTGTAGAATATGACTAGTTTACTAGTTTGTTACTTTTATGACAATATATGAATTAAAACAAGTGATTGAGTATATGTACATCATGAATCAACATAGTAACTATATATATAGCATGAAATAGTTAAGATTATGAATAATAAAGGTGAGATGATGGTGGTGATAAGTTGCTTACAACTTTTGGCTTTCAAAATAGAAAGGAGTAACTTAGTAAGGATAGGACTTTGATTGATCGGGTAAGACTTTGTATTGAGCTAGCTTTCCACACCTTGGCACCCTTGCAAACTTGAAGAGTTGGTGATGAAGTACTAAGTGACTTGAGTGGATTTAAGCTCAAGAGGATCACTTAAGCTTGCTAGAGATTTGATGAAGTAGCTTGATATTTGGAACTTCCTTGCATAAACTTGGAGTTTATAGATCAAATGATGGGAGATGTGAGTGGTTTAGGGTATGAACGACCAAAATCAGTTTGTGAGGGAGTTTATGATGTATTTCACTTCCTATTTATAGGAGGGTAAGTTTGGTTAACCATATATTGGGTTAATTATTAACCATGGTTAAGTTAGGACACTTGTAATGATCAAAATGATGCATGCTTAGGATCAAGCCACATAAATGGTGACTCCCCACCCTTAGGTCGGTTTCAATGCATGACAAGGCTTAGATGATAAGCCTTGGTCTTATCTTGAGGTTAGAGTAAGTTTTGGTTCCGTTAAATGCCAACCGTAAGTCGTTAAGCCATAAAACGTACAACCGGGTATCGTAAAAATACGAAACTTACAGGAATGATGAGACTCATCCTTATACTCCATCTAAAAATATAAAATGAGTGATAAGTCTCATTGGGTGCAAAAACGCTGCTTAAAGCTGGAAATACGGGTCAAAAACGCGTAATTCGCGTAAAACGCAAAACTGAAAAACGTAAAATTCCAAAACTTGTGGAATTGTCATAAAATGGTAGAAATACATATTTCTAATGTTTATATGGTTTACTGGACATATCGGGATGTCCGAATGACGTTTTAACCCTAAAGTAGTTCTCGGACACGGTTTCGTGAAAACTGTTCTGAATGGATTCAACGTGCGCCGTCAGGACGACTTGTCGAGTTTATTTATCTTGTCATGATAGTAAAATAAAAAAAAAATATTTACGATATGAATAGTGAAAATGAATAGTAAATGTGAATAGTAAAAGTGAATAGTAAATTCTCGAAAATGAAAAATAACCTGAAAATGCGGGTGGTTACAATATCTCAAAGTGAGCAGGAACACTTTTGAGGTAACTTGTTCGTACTTTAATGATGTGACAAAGACTTGATAAATCTAGTGAATGGGTGAGATCTATAGACTAAAGGTACTTAATGCGCACATTTGCTAACACTTTAAGGAGTTACGTTGTAGTGCTCAGTGTGTGTGAAGGGGTGTGATCTACAGATTCAAAGTGCTTAATGCTCAAATTTGCTATCGCTTTAAGGAGTCACGTTGTTGTGCTCAGTATCTCATATTAATTGAGGATTTATCAAGATTTGGAGTCATGTGGATAGTACAAGATATAAGACGCATGCGTTGGTGGTCATACTGGTTCTCCATTCCTAATGGTGGATTATTTTGCTGCTGATTTGACGTTTCTGCTGTTGCACTTTATTTCTTTTGTTTAGTAGTGATAAAAAAAATGGTTAGTATATTTTGAGGGGAAGCTTATTGATCATTTACTTACCATCTTCATGCATCACTTGAGGGGAAGCGTCTATGAGTTGCACAAGACCCCTATTAGAAGGGGAAGAAGATTCATAGTGTGCAGCTTATTATTTGTGATGTCATGTTTTAGCATTGTTTCTTCATACAGGTTGTTTTGTACTATCAAGAAACTAGAACTTAACCTAGTCAAATTCCAGTTTAGGGGAAGATTGTTGGGAATTGCAGAATTGAAGATTACAAAACCACGAGCAAGAATGAAGAAAGAAGAAACAATGAGGGTCTTAATAGTAATATTTAATAGTAGATTTTCTATTAGCTATGTTTAGGGTTTTTGTGTAACCTCCCTCTACTATATAAAGAGGGTAGGTGTCTAGGGTTTAGGGATCCCTTTTCCATTAATCCTTTCATTTTATTTCATCTAATGAGAGTCTAGACACACAATCATAGCGTGTGTATAATAGTTGTAGTAGTAATTTTTATTTTTCAATAAAGAAAACCTTATTAGTAACATTGTTGTTCTTATTGATTCCACTGTGCATATTCAATGTTATTGATACCCTAGTTGAGTCCGGATCTTGGACTCTACAAATCATCATACGAGCACACATCAAATAGACATAG